>JARJDX010081314.1:0-21166 GCA_030264735.1 Gymnusa sp. GC000175
AAGTGGGAGTGGTAGCGCTATCTTGAAGCAAAGTACTGTACAGCCTGTGGAAAAAATTTGATAGAAAATTTTATTTAAAATATTTTCTCACATGCCAATATATACTGGTCAAGCTGTATGTGCCTCAAAAAAACATATTTTGTTCCAAAATACATTACTCAAAATATTGATCAAATAGTTTAAAACACAATTGCAGAAATCGGACTATTTTTGTGTATTTAGTAAAAAATAATTTTGTTTTTTCATTATTTGTTTAATGCTTCTAGCTATAATATCACAACAAAATTGCGTTATTAATTTATTTACAGTGTTATTTGTAAAAAAAAAGTGTATGCATTTTATTACATACGATGTGTAAATAAAAAATATAATTTTGTATTTATTTTTCATTTAGCCTTTTACTGATTAAAATAAATGCAAACATGTACGCGCAGTATATTACATATTATTTTAATAAATAACAAAATTTTGTTTACAAATGTTAAATGAAAAATGAACATCGGACGCCTATAAAAAAAAACTTGAAATTGATAAATATCCTAAAACGAAAAACGATGTTTAAAAAATATTTTAGTTTCATTGGGAGCTATAATTAAAGTGGCCATGTGGCAAATATTTTTTGCGCTATTTAAAAAAATCCACTTAATAAGAAAGATGTAAGAAAAACAAAACAACTTTATTATTTATTCTTACATCTTTTTTTATTTCGATTATTAATGTTTCCTAATTCAATAAAAAATTGAGTCTTTAATTATTAATTTTATCAACATAATACGCCATTGTCTAGTTTTGGCAATAATTACATGAATTGTTGAAATTAAGTAAATAAAATTATGTACAAATCACATACAATTTTGATTTATTTGATATGCAAATTTATATAAAACGGTGTGATTTTAATGTAGCCTAAACTTTTTTTTGGAATAACAAAAAATCTGTTGAAAAGTGTTCAATTTGAATTGTATAAGCATGGGGTGTACTGCTTGGGGCAAAACCCTCTTAGAAGCTTACCGGACGCCCTACTTACATTTGCTTCATTTGCATTAGAATCGGAATGTTTTCTTACATCTCAGTTTTCTTAGTGCTGCTGTCAGTCTCGTTTCTGTTCTTAAAGACTGCAATTTTCTTTTACTCTCCCTTTTATATTATTTGCTGAGTGTATTTTATTTTTTCCGACTAGATTCAAGTCAACGATGTGTTTACTCAACTTCGACTCTTCCTTATATATTGACTTTCTGTAAGGGATGAAACATGTCTTACGATTTACTGACTTATAATTAGAAGCCCGCGCGCGTTACTTTTAACTACCCTTACATTTCGTTCCTTTGAACGCCCTCGTCCTCTCATTTAAATTTTAGGACGAATTCAATAAACCAGAGTTCAGATTTGCCACATTCTCTGTGCTCCCTGAAGAAATTAACTCCCTAATTAAGATTATTATAATGTTTAATCACTCATTAAGGAGACTAAATAGAACAGAGCTTTTCTGATCCACCTCCTTGCATCTTACAACAATTACAATTTAAAGCATCTAATTTTATTTACATAATTATATATTACAACCTGTGTTATTTCACTTGTTAAATAGCAAAATATTTTTTCCACAATTAACACTTAAATAACTAAAATGGAGTCATTTGTGCGGTCTGCAGTCCATGGTATTCGCAGCATGCGTCTGTATGTCCATTTCAAATCCATCTATTCTTCGCTTGCATACCTCCTTCACAGTCCAGGTTTCTGAAACATAACTGGTAATTGGGAAAATTAGGGAATATTAGTTTTATATCTCGTGTGATAGCAAGGTCCCTCCATATGTTATTCAGCAAGGTTGTTGCTGTTCTGGCTATAGCTAGGCGTCTTCGGATCTCTTCTTTGCATCCTCCAGTGTTTTTGATGGATGCACCGAGGTATATGAACTGGTGCATAGCTCCGAAGCCTGCTATATTCTGAATATGTGGTACATTTTTATTCTGGCGATCAACTATCATTACTTTTGTTTATGCGGTGTTGAGTTCAGTCAGTAGCCTTTACTTATAAAACTAAGTCTCCTTATCACTGTTTCTAGCTCTTCATGATTTAAACCTATCATCAGCATAGCGTAGATTGCTGATTTTCTTACCTGTTATTGCTACCTCGCCTTTCCTTTCATCCAGCACGTGGCGCATTTTATATTCACTGTAGATATTATACAGTATAGGCGACAGCCCTGCCTCACACCAAACTCCTTCGAGAGTGTGCTATTTGTTTTGATCATAGTTAGTTATTGTCATATGGATGTCTGAATAAGTTGGCCAGGTGTAGTAATACTCCTATTTCACTTAGAATGCTCCACAGCGAGGCTTACTTAACGAAGTTGTTGGTGTAGTCCACGAAACAAAGGTACATTAGCACGTTAAATTTTCGTACTTTTTTAATTAGCTGGTGTACGTTTAGTATTTGTATATTCTTGTTTAGTTTAACCTAACTAGTACACACTTTACTAATATTCTAACCTATTACCGAATAGTGGAATAAAGAAAAATATTAAAAAAAAATATTTATTTTTTAGTTGGCAAGCCTAGTGATTTTATTTTTCTAAAACTGTTGGTAACTCTATTTTATATATAAAGAAAAAAGTTGGTAACCCTAATTATGTGTAAAGAAATAAAGAAAAATTTTAGTCCGGCCCTGTTTAATTTTACGGTGGCGGTTTAGGGATCGACGCGATTGAACCAATAATTTTTGTTTAAGCTGGTAGTTTGTGAGCCGAGTCCTCATCTCAGTGGCCGTTCAGGTATCAAAGCGATTCAACCAATAATTTTTGTTTGAGCCGGTAGTTTGTGAGGCGAGGCGGTGGCCATTTAGGGATCGAAGCGATTCAACCAATAATTTTTGTTCGGGCCGGTAGTTTGTGAGGCGAGGCGAGGCGGTATAATTTTTTCACCTTTAATTTTTTATCGGACGAAATAAGGGTGGTGGAAAAAATCCAGGACATGGGCGGAAAGGGAATTAAAAGGCGCATCGTATGTTGAAGGAGAAAACAATATTTGAGGAAACCTCCGGTGGTAGGAGCAAAAATAAGGGAAAACTGTAGTAAAAATTTCGTTTTTTGGATGTGAAAATGATTCGATTACGGGAAATCGTAAAATTTTTTCGATGGCATTTTTAGATAAAGGAAATCGAGTTCTTTCGGTGGTTTAAGAGACGACCTCGACGGCTATCGCCGTGTCGGTCAAAAATATTAGTGACGTTAGTTAAATTTTTCTAAGGAGAAGGGAAAGTTACGGTTTTAGTATAATAGGGAATAATAGGGAATAAAAATATAAATTATCCAAAATGATTCAATGTAAATATTATATTACTAGCACTGCGAGCCAAGTGAACCCATGGATTTGCTACGTCCTTCTATTTCTTTCTGTGTTTTGCTTTACTTTTCCATTTGCTGATTGTTAGATCCCTTTTATTCCTTTCTGCTTTCTAGGTATTTCCCTATGTCTAGGTCTTCCTCTCCTTTGTTTCTTCTATGGTAGTCATCAGTAGTATTTTTGGTACCCTTTTCTGCCATCCCAATCCATTCTATTATTTGCGCCTTATTACTCCAGTTCTTTCTATCATCGTTCTTCCGTATATCTTTCCTAGCACCTTACTTTCCCACACTTCTAAAATTCCTTGGTCAGCGTTACTTTCGTGCAGACCTCACGTCCTAATACTACCACTGGTTCAATGATATAAATGAACCTGCATTTTTCTGGATGTAAAATTGCCTTTTATTATTTGGTTAAGTGTATATATGGATTTATTTCCTACTGTAGTTCTTCTACCATTTCTTATTTCTTTGTGAATCGATTACGTTTTTTCTTGACCTATTTTTACTGGTTACTTGGCTTCACCTGTGAATTCACTATCCATCCATGTCATGTATTTTTTGTCTAGCCCCATTTTCTGCGGCCCTTCATAACTGTTCTATTACAACCTGCAACCTACAGGCCTCGCGTTACAATAGCAATATCTTTCGCAAAGATTTGGTGCTTTTTGTGGTACAGTACAGCGCCGGTGTTAAGCACAGGCAAAGCAGGCAGCCGCCTGCAGCGGCATTTTTTGGGGGCAGTCAAAGGCTTTAAAATTACTATATGTGGTGCATTTTTGTCAAAATTTTCTCTTTGGGAGAGCGGCAGAAAACTATTTTGCCTGTAGCAGCCAAACGTCTAGCGCCGGTTCTGGGTACAGTAGGCCTTTTCTATTTATATTGGCATGCCGAACTACTGCCTATCTATTCTTTTTTGGCTTACTTCTAGTTTTTTTTAGAGCTTGATGCAACGCTTATCTATTTATTCTATCGTACGCTTGCTTAATGTCTAAATATACTATATAATTAATCATATTTGCCTTTAATTTCCTTAACCAAAAATTTGGTGCACGACTCCTCCCTCTTTTCTGTATCTGCATTTGTCCTCGCCAACAGTAAGTCCCATTTTTGTTGCTATTCTATTTTTTATACATGTTGCAAATCTTTTATATGCTATATGATTAGTAGGGCTATGCCTCTATAATTTTTATAGTTGTTCTCGTTACCTTTTTTAAATATTGGGTATAACAATGCTTCACACCATTTATTCAACATTTGCTCTAACAGACAGATTTGTTTTGATCAGCAAATGCATTATTTTAATCAACTGCGCTTCTCCATACCTAAACATTTCGGTTGTTATTTCGTCACATTCCGAACTTTAATTCTAAAGATTTTTTCTAGTTTTTGACTCCTTTTTTCCAGCCCTACGCGCCATTTTCGTTATCCATCTCTTTGAGTTTATACGACAATTTTTGTTTAATAAAGACTCAAAATACTCTTTTCATCTTTCAGTATTTTCATTTCATCCATTAAAAGATCTACTTTATTCTTTAAGTATACCGCTTTTGTTTGGAATCCCTTCCTTTCATTTTTTACATCGTGGTATAGCTTTTTAATTTCCTTATATTTGAACTACTCTTCTAATTTTTCAATGTTACACCTCCTCGTTTGTTCCTTTCGATTTTTGTTAGCATTTCTAAGGATTTACTTTTTAATACCCTTATGTATGACTCGAAACATTTTAATTGAATTGAATTGCTAAAATGTGTGCATAAAATATAGTTTTAGCATATGTTTTACAATTTGAAAGTATTTTAAATATATAGTTTCTCTAATATCCACATGAATCATAATCGTTAAATTTTTGTGGCTTATTTGTGTTGAATTAAATGGAATAGTTGTTACTTTTGATGCTTTGCTCGGTAAATCCCAAACCGATTTTAAATCATACACAAAATCACCTGCAATATTTTTTGTACAACATTTTATAAATATTACGTGGAAAATCGGCCTTGAACTGCGATTTAAAAAAATATATATTTCAAATAAATCCGGGCAAATTTTAATTTCTGATTAAAAGGCTAATTTTTATTACATTGATTATGAAGTCAAGTTTATATTAAAAAAAAT
The DNA here is from genome assembly GCA_030264735.1 of Gymnusa sp. GC000175. Taxonomy (NCBI): domain Eukaryota; kingdom Metazoa; phylum Arthropoda; class Insecta; order Coleoptera; family Staphylinidae; genus Gymnusa; species Gymnusa sp. GC000175. The sequence goes on from JARJDX010081314.1 coordinate 5,459, forward strand.
ATATAATTTTAGCAAATTTATTAGTTATTTTCAAAGGAATATATAAGTTTTATTGCGTGACATATAACAGATGAATTTTTTGAATTTATTTGTACGGTTTGTACAATTAAATGTAATGAATAAAAATGAAGTTAGTCGCATGTCAAATTAACTAATGTTTCCACAAATAACGTCACTTTTGTTGGTGAAAGGTCAGAGCTTGCATGAAAGTCTTAATCATTCCTGCAGATTTGTTGAGTCGCAGGATAATCAATTTTAAGGAAATTGTGCCTGCTGTTAAATATTTAACTCGTTAATAAAGTAATTACTAAAGTTTTTATTATTTTACGACAAATTTGTTATTTATTCCATTAAAAATGGAAGTCGTACGAAAATTAAAGCTCTGTCAAAATTATTTCTGGGGAAATTAATCCTGCAAATTATATTTTGATAACTCATGCAATATTTAATTATTAAATTATAATTAATTTAATATTTAAATAGTTGGTTTAATTTTTTTTACGCTTGTAATAAAGTTACGCCCAATACTTTTTTGTAAGGGAACATTTTGACATAACAAGTGCAAAGGAACAAAGGGATTGACTAAGATGGGATGACAAAGGATTAAAGGAGGAGGATATGGGAGGACAAAAGGTTTAAATACTATGGAGAGTTATAAAAAAGTAGAATTGTTTTGCTAAGAAGGGGCGTTTGGTCACCTTGGTGAAAGATTTGGTTTGTGGTTTTGTTAAATTTTTGATTGCGTGCTGGTTGGGTGTGGTCCAAAAGCTTATCTCGCTTGTAAGTATTAATGAGAGAATAAACAGAAGATATGTGAGGATAAGTGGAAATGGTTTAATGTTTGTATTTACTAAGTTAGAATATGCAATTTACTGCTATTGCAAATGGCAGTTTGTAGTGTTGATGCGGTGCATTTGGTTTATTAAAGTCAACTGACAATTAGGGAAGTTGTGCGTCGACCACATATTATTTCAGACTAGAATTGAAATGTATATATCGATTTCTACTCTATTCACATAAACTTAACGCTCTGAACTTGTGTATGGAATGATATAAACCCTTGATATCCAAATTGCCGAGAAAATGTCGTTTTGCCAGCAAAGCAAACGCTAGGCGAATTTCATTATAAGGGAATATCATAACTAACTATATTTTATCATTATTAACGCGCAATTCTTGATAGTACAAAGAAAAATCACAGGCATATTTTTTACATCATAATCATTCCGACTCGATGCATTATTCTTTATGTGGCATTTTTATAGCGTTGTTTTACGTCAATTGTATTTCCCAGAATTCCCAAAGGTAAAAATGTAAGTCGGCATTAAATCAAATGAACGTGATTCCAGGGCCAGTTTTCTTTCTGTTTAAACATTTTTCCCTCAAGCGCCAACCCAGACACCCACACCCTTAGCCCAGAAACAAAATAAAATGATAGATTAGACAAAGTTTATAATTGAATATTTCCCGCGCGATGTAAAAAGGAGTGAAAACACATTTATTTCCTACGAATGTGAGTTCAACTCATCGATTATAATGTGACAAATGACAAATTATACCACCCCTAAAAAAAGAATGACAAAAACGAAAAACTTTAGTCACTACTTTATTAACGAGTTAAAACATTTAAAAGCATTACTTTTCTAATGCTCGTCAAGTCTTTTTTCCATCAAAAAGTACGTTGATTAATATATTTTTTACATCTCTACTCAAATTAATATAAAACACCTTTCAAAAATTTTCAGGGAAAAAATAAAAAATGTTTTTTATGCGGGTTGTGCTGACTCAGTTGTTAGGATATTGAACTGGGGTCTTATATGATTCTAATCCCAGTTGGAAAAAATCATTGATGATTGTATGATTCTTTATATATCTACAAATTGATTTAATAAAAAATTAAAGAAATATATTTAAAAATAATAATAATAAATTTGCTAATAAATATACAATAAAATGAGAGCAGAGTAGCCATGCTTAAGGTCCCGGGTTCAAATCCGGCACAATTTATAACTCTATATTTAAAATTTTTCCTGTTCTAGGGTGGTTCGGAAGTCACCTTAAAAGCCGTTGGTCCCGTCTGGGACGTAACACCTACCCTGTTTCTCACATTAAAGACGTAACAATTAGGATAAAAGACTTTTGTTTACACCCGAAAGCGAGAGATCTCGCTCAAAAACGGGTCCATACATATACAATAAAATAATTGGTTTATGAAATTTTTTTGTACACCTTGACCAAATCTAGCTGGCAGACGTCTTATAAATGCGCAGAAGTATTTTCCACTTAAAAGTGGAAGTGGCAGCGCTGTCATGAAGCAAAGTACTGTACAATCTCTGAAAAAGTGTTTTTGCGCCTAACGCCCGTGACACAATGCAAAATTTTATAGAAAACTATATTTAAATTTTTTTTGAAAATATTTTATACCGTTGCAACTTGCAAACATATATTTTATAAAAAAAAAATTGCGAAAAAATTTTTTACAAAATAATTTAGTACTTATTTTAACAATTTTGTACAAAATATTTCCAACACGTCCGATAAATTGGAAAATAAAATTGACATGCGAGGTTATGACGTTTTCGAGTCATAAAACTTTTTTGTAGATCTTCAGACGGCCTACAAAAAAGTATCAAATTTCTTTTTGATCAGAGGCACCGTTTCGAAGATATCGTCGTTTGTTTTTCAAACTTAAAACGCGTCGCGACGCCAAACGCCAAACGACTTGGTTATGTTTTTAGAAAAAGCGTCGAATGGCACTTGTTGTGACGAAAATCGAAGTAAACCGAATTGCTCGGATCGCCTCGAGCCATGTCACTCTTTTCTAAATTTTAGACGATCATTTAGTTTCAGTTGACTTCTTTCTTGTAAAATCCGTATTTTTCGAGAAATCGTCGTTTGTTTTTTCAACTTTAAAGACTCCGCGACGCCGGACGGTCGGTCTAAAAATAATTTCGTGGTCCTGGAAAGATGACGAATATCGTATATTTTGTTTTGTCAAAAATACATCCAATAATCAAAAATTAACTGGGTAAATATTAGTTAATTAAAATTTTGACTTGGAATGTACTTATGCAGCAATTGCCATGCGCGACTCTCTGTCTCTTCTATCCTTGTCAGGCTTCTGCGCATTTCACATGCCACTACATAGCGATCAAGGTGTAAAAGGTTTATTTATATTTTAGACAACCAATAATAGTCCAATTATATCATATCTTTAACTATACTTTCTACTAATTTATGATAAACGATTGTCAGTACTGAAAATAGACTTAAAATCAATTTCTTAAGACTATGTATACTTTCAGTGCAAACAATCGCTTATCATAAACAAATTTCAGCATAATTTTATAATATAAAACATAAAGTTACAGAATATGTTTGAATGTTTGTTCGTTTGTGATAACCACCTATGGGTATTGGGGAAGCATATTGTCTTATGATTCGGACATTGAAAAAAATGCCAAGTCTAACAGTCTAAGCGAAACTGGGTGGTGAAAAACTAATAATTTTGTAACTTAACTTAAATTGAGGTTTTTGTAATCACCTTTTAAACCTAATTTTATGGATATTGCAATTTTGTTACAACTTAAAGTCGTTTTTCGCATCTTAATTTTCATCTTAGCCGATCTCTTCAGTCATCTTCCTTGAGACGTTTCATGGCTTTCACTACACCATTCTTCCCGTTAGTCTTGGGTATTCCTCTTTTCAGTCTATCTGCTGGACTTTAGTACTTGTTTTGTCTTCTTCCGTTTAACAATGATGACTATACCAGGCTTTTCTTGGGTTATTGTGTTTTTGTATTACTGTTGCCAGGGTAGCGGGTTCAATAACTTCTCAAGCATAATTATTTAGTCATTGGGCTGAAAGATTTTCTCTAGATGCTTTGCAGATAACTCAGCATTTTTCGTTGCTAGTTCGGGCCCATGTTTGAACTATATGGTTGTTTATTCAGCTTTGAAAGTGTCTTCCACATTATGTATTCCGTGGTCTTATCATTAGACTCACTTTTGATCTTCTTTAATTTCTTTTCTAAGACATTTGTTGAAATTGGTTTTATCTTTATGAAACCCTGGTCGAATTCATATTCTTCGTAATTTTCGTTTTTCGATAATTATTACCCTAATTTCCTTGGAATAATTAGTAATTCTTCTTGCAAGCGTTAGTGTGTTATTTTAAATTGTTTTTGTATTTATTTTACGAAGTCGTGAAGTTCATCATCCATCTGGTCACTTTTTTTAGAAATGCATCAAGTTTGTTGACCTCCTCTAGATCTATTTTGAATTTCTCGCAGTCAGTTTTAATGTTACTTAGGTCTGCTAGTGGCTGTCTGTTAATTACTTTTTTGCTTAATTAGTATTATGGAAAAATGGCCGAAGCTAAAGTCGAGTCTTTTTTATATTTTAATAAAGCTTTGAGATATCTCTTACTTGAATTATTCGACCAGGTTAAAAATTTTCTTTAGGTCGGTCGGCTAATATGATCACCCCTCTTTTAATATAAAACTACAATCTGTTTTTGTCGCAGCTCTGTAAAGCATTTTATAGCGTTTTCCCTTTCATATTTGTCAACCTCGACCCCCACAGAAGGTGTTTGGCGTTGAAGCCACCTTTGTATGATTTTAAAGAATATATTTTATAGTTTTCGTTAAATTAACAGAGATAAATGATTCTAAAAATGTTGGGGTACTATATCTTCTACTTTTGTAAGTCCTCACCTCACCAATGTTACGTGAGGTTTGCCGCATTTTATGTGTGTTGCCCAGGTTACAAGATATCACAGGTATTCGTAAGAGTCAGATTTGGGTAGAATACTCTCTGTTTCTGTACTGTTATTAAGCGTTACGCCATAAGGACTCCAAAATTATTATTTTTAAAATGTTAATTAAGGTAGTCTTTGTTTTATGCCTACATTTATCTATCTTGATGATAATTTATATTTATATTTATACAGATATTACTTCTTAATTGTGGCAGTGTAGCTCAGCGGTGTACGCATCCGGCTGTTGAGTGCAAGGTCGTGGGTTCGCGCCCCACAGCATGCAAATATTTATTTAAAATATTTAAATGTCCAACACTGCCACAACTCCCCAACCCGCCTTGCCAGCGTGAGGTTTCATGGCTAAAAACCTTCTTTGATCCGGGGTTGGATATGAAATCATGTAACCCCAGTGGTTCGGAATCCACGCTAAACTGTAGGTCCACCTGTAATGTAAGTTGCCAGCACTACAGGCAGGAAGAGGCGATGTGCCAGGAGTGGCGTCACATAAGCTGACGACGACGACGACGACGACTTCTAAATACGATTTAAGCCAATTATTTGTTCGTGTTTTTATTTTCTTGAGGGCCTTATAGAGTTTATCCGTAATTATTTTATGTTTGTCGTTATGCCTGAACGATTAACGAAAGTTACTGCGCAGTTGTATCCGAAAAAACCTTTGACCAACTGACAGTTCTGTTTAGATATTCTTTCAGTCCCATCAGTTGCATAAAATTGCTATATCTACGATCATCCATTCAGGACGAGCTTCCTTTAATTTATTGAAATGTGGTGTCATTCATCCGGAGATATGCTTTTACGCAACCACTCCTTGTTCTATACTGTTCTTTTTTTGCTCTGTTTTTAATCTTCTCCTCGTCCAAAGTTGCTACCAAAAGAAAAAAATCATATTTATTTTTGTCATCTACGCCAAACGCGGAAAACCAAATCACCAACAACAGTAGAAAGAAATGACACAAGTGAAGAAAAAACAGGAGAAACTGGACAAAAAACTGAGTTGTAGCTACATACGTTCAGTAAGTTCAGTAATTGTTCAATATTTTTAAGTTTAGAATTTTGGTAACACGCCCGTGCGGAAGCCCTACCTTTAAATATGCTTCTTCAGTAATAATTCGGGATCAATAATAAAAAATGTTCTGCAAATATCAAGAATATTTATTTTATGTTACTTACGGTATAAAATATGGATTTTAATGATTTTTTTATGGCTGTCTTTGGATTTGTTTCTATATCCATTTTAATATTTAAAAGATCTGTTAAAAAAATATTGAAGAATTTGTCCTTGTCAAAAACAACGCAAATACAAAGCTTTCAAGCTTCTACGAAAAACAATAAAATATGTATTAACAAAACAATAAAAATATTTGAGGTAATAATAAAAATATTATGTTAATGTAATAAAAAATATAAAATAATAAGGCTAACAATTGAAAAGCAATTATGTTTCTTATTATGTAAATAAACTCATGTTTATTGTGTTGATATTGATTATCTGACTAAAAATAACGTTATTACTTATAGTAAAAACAAAAATCCATAAAAGATTACTCCAAAAAAAGGACATATCTTGAAATAACGCGCGCGCGCGCCTCGTTTTTGTTGAAACAGGAGGAATGATTATTTTTTCAGCAGTTATTTCCGCCACAAAACTGTAATTAATATAATTTATAACTGCAAATAAACAATAATAACTTCAAAACTAATATATGTTTTTCCTTTTTGTTGCAGGTAAAAAAAAATCTTTCTACAATTTGTCCTTCGAGGAAATTTAAAAGGGAAAAAGGTTTTGTATAGAAATTTTATATAATAACAGTTGTTTACACAGTTTTATATAATAACCATTAAAAAATTAGTTTTGTATAATAGTTTTGTGTAATATTTTGGTATAAAATAGCTTAAAATTATGGAGTTAATTAAATATTTAATTGTACATTTCTAAAAGGTATTTTGCTTCACTGCAAACTCAATTTCGCTCAGATAATTAACCCAGTAACAAGGGAGTCCACATGTTTATTTCCCGTAAAAAATAAAACTGCATGGCACGGGAATTTCTCACGTGTCATTTGCAGTTTTGTACCTTTATGACTTTTCGTCAAACATAATACAACTTCTGCATGGCAAATTTCTACCTTAAATGCTCATACACCTTTAACTTAACTACCAAACTTTATTATTACATTTCAAACTTAACAGGTGCTTCCAGTCATCAATAATAATTTAAATATGACAAACGTTTCAAACTATTATGCATTGTGGAATCTTCTAGATTACAAAAATATTTTAAGCTACATTTAACTCCTTCTCAAACAACCTTTGAAAATTTAATATATTAAATTGTGTAGACATTTTCTTATCAACGCAACTGATAAATAAAGTTTCTTACTTTAAATCGAAAAAGTTTAATCCGCTGCGCTTACTTTATGTACAAACCTTTATTGTGCATTGCATCATTATTTAAATTTATATGAATTTTTTTTTTCAGCTTAATCGCTTAAACACATTGAATTAAACCTACTTTACCTAAATTATGCTTTTTAAGTTAAACAAAGCCAAGTTATTACACGAATAAAATCTTTTGTTTCATGTTTAATTAAAAAAAATGTACCGAATATGGTTTTTATATCTTTTATAATTATAATGCATTTAAGCAAGTAAAATGTATGTAATTAAAAGTAAACTTAAAATGATAATATTTTCAGATTTTATATTTACTTTTCCATAAATGAAAAGTTTTGTAATCGTGCAAATTTTAACGGTAAACAAGAATCGACAATTTTTGGCATAATGGTTGTTTGTGTGTATCAGTATGTAACAAACAAATATTCAAATTAAAGCAAGTTTTATATTTTGTTTTTTTAAGAAGGTAGTTTGTACTAGCTGGTAATCAGTATTCCAATCAAATCGATTAAGCACCGGGGTATGTCTGCATATTGATCTCTTTTTTGCAAGGATATACTTTATTTCATTTTTTGTTTTGCCGTCAGGACTTCTTTAGGTCCATTTCTTTTGCCTTAGTTTTTTTTTAAAGGTATAAAGTTAAGTTTTCATTTGTTAGCTAGTCTAGCAGCAAATACCGATTTTCAGTCTCCATTTCTCTCTGTCCGTTCATAGGCTCTCTTTCTCTAAGTTCTTTTTCAATATCCTCTCTTCAACTTTTTCTATGCCTTGCTCTCATTCTTCTTCTCTGTGGTGTCCATTCCCATACTTGTTTTGAAAGTCTATTAGAGGGCATTCTCTGCTCATGTCCGTGCCATCTCAGCTGATTGACTCGAATGCCTTCTAATATGCTGTGCTTTACCTCCATGATTTCTCGGATTCTGTCGTTGGTAATTCTCTTCATTCTTGATTTTTCAGCCGAACTTTGCCAAAAATCCATTTCCGTTGCTTTTAAAGTCTTTTCTGCCTTATCTTTGAGGGCCCTTACTTCACCACTATATGTGATCATACTTTTTACCATAGTATTATATATTCGATGTTTGTTTTTCTTCGATATGCCTTTATCCCACATTACGCTGTTCAACATTGTTATTGCTCTTCTACCTTGTCTGTTTCTGTTCTTTATGCTGTCATTTAGTGTTCCATCGTTGGTAAAAGTGCTCCTAAGTATTTATATTTCTTTGTTTCTTTTATACACTTTCCATATTCCAACATGAGGTCCTGTTGTTGTCCTCCTACGCTCATATACGCCGTTTTCCCTATATTTACTTTCATACCCCATTTACCATATTCTTCTATAAGCTTCCTGGTCATATATTATATATCTTTTTGATCTTGTGCCATTACTATTTATTCGTCTGCGAAGCAAAGTGTGTAAATTACGTTTTTCTTTAGAGGTATCCCCATGTTTTTGCATTTTCTTTTTCATTATTTTAATGCTTGTTCTAGGTAGATTTTAAATGTCGTGAATAGGCAGCACCCTTGTTTAAGTCTTTTAGATAATTTAAAGCCGTTGGATACTCTTTGCCCCAATTTGATTTTAGCTAATGCTTGTTGGTATAAACTGCTAATGGTCTTCATTATGCTTATACTGATATTTGTTCTTTCTAGTACTTCCCATAGTTTAGTGTGTGGAACACTGTCATATGTTTTTTTTTAATCTATGAACACCAAGTGAGTTTCTTGGTTGTAGGCCATTTTCTTTTCTATTACTTGTGAATAGTTGGTCTATAGTTGATCTTTCCACCAGAAATCCTGCCTGTTTTTATGCCGCCATGTTGTTGTATTCTGCTTCAATTTTTTGTGCCAGTATCTTGCCATATACCTTATATAGTGTGCTCGTTACTACAATCTCTCTGTAATTGTCACAGTTTAACTTGTCTCCTTTTTTGTGTATGGTGAATATAAGCGCGATGTTCCATTCTTCCAGGCTTCCCATTCAAGAAATTCTGGAATAATGTCGTTAGTTGTTGGTATAGTTTTGTTGTTTCACATTTGACAAGTTCTGCTGGAATGTTTCCAGGATCAGGTGCCTTTTTATTCTTTAATAATATACAAGCTGTTTTTACTTCAGCAATTATTATTCTAATTGAAGAAGCCGTTGCCCGGATGTTTCCCTCTTCCTCCTCTTTTTCCTCAAATTTTGTTCTATCTTCTGGTAATAAATGTTTGAAATAATCCTCCCATTTTTCCAGTGTTATTGGGGATACTAGGTCTCTTATTTTTTCTTGTCTAAGGGATTTTAGTGCTTTCCAACTCTACTTTTTTGCCCTCTAATATACGTGTTAATTTTGTCGCATCTTCTTTAGCATGCCTCGTTTTTCTTTTGGCAAATTTTCTTTCGGACTTTCGTCTGCTTTTGTTTATACAATATTTTATGTTCTTTATATTTACTGGCCAAGTATGTTTTTTGTTTTTCATTCTTATCTCTTATATCCCCCTGTATTTCTTCACCCCACCAATATGGTATCCTTCTTTGTCTCTTTTTCTTGTAGCCTAATGCTTCTTTGGCCGCTGCATGTATGCAGGATTTTATAAGTTGGTAATGTTCTTCGTTGTTATTAGGTTATATTTGTATAGTCTGTAGTTTTTGATCTAATCTTGTTTTGTAAAAATTTTGGGTACTCTCGTTGTCTAAGCTGTGTAAGTTGAAATTCTCCTCTACTCTTCCTTTTTGGTTTTCTATGTATTAATGTTTTCCTCTTTTCATGTTTTCTCGGGAATACTCTAATAGTTCTTAGTAGGTAGTGGTCGCTGCCGCATGTCGTGCCTTTATACACCCTTACATCCTGTACCGTAAGGTTTGTTCTCTGTCTAGTTATTGTGTAGTCAAATATAAATTTTAGGTTTCTTGTCGCTTGTGTCCAGGTGTATTTGTGCACGTTGCGGTGTGGGTAAAATTCGTTTTGTATTTTAAGACTATTCTGTTCGTATATTGTGATTAATCTGCTGCCGTTATCGTTAACTACATCTTCTCCGTGCTGTCTTTCTTCTTTATCTTGTTGTTTTTTCCCTGTTCTTGCGTTCATATCCCCGAGTATTATGATTTTTTGTGTGTTTCCGACTTTAGCTATTTTTTGGTTTAATTGTTCATAGAATAGCTCTTTTTTTGCAATAACTGTATCGTCGCTTACGCAGTAAACGCCTAGTATTGTCAGTTTTTGTCTGTGTAGAGTCAGATTTATCTTGATCATTTGCTCGTTAATTGCTTCCCTCCCATGTTGTTATAAATCTTCCCTTTCGAATAAGTATCGATACTCCCTGCAGGGCTCTCTTATCATTTTCTACGCGACTATAAAAGTGGTCATATTTCCCGAGGTTTTCTGAGCCTTGTCCTTTTTTTTGTTTCTGTAAGAACTATTGTGTCTGCTTTGTATTCGCTTAGTTTTGAGAGTACTTTATTTGTTTTTGTGGAAAGGCCTTGAATGTTCCATGTTTCAAAAATTATTTTCCTGTTTCGTAGCTTATGCCGTCTTTGGGTTAATATTTCGTTCCGAGGCTGTTGACTGGTTCTTTTACCAGTGAGTTTTTTTTTCGAGTATCGAGGAGTTAGCCTACCAGAAGGACCGGGATTTCTTATTCGGAGCTTCTCTCCTAGATTGATTGCTTTCTTTACAGCTTTGAGCCCGATCTGCCCATCCTGTTTGGTCCGCAGATGGTATATTACTTCCCACCTACACGCCGGCTATGCCGGTGAGGGCTTCCCCCTATCCGCCTGGAAACGCGCTCTCTAGGGGATACAGGCTCCCCCGAGAGGTCTAACAGCGAAATGAATAAATCCAACAATTTGATAATTTCTTAGTCAATGTTTATTTTATCGTTGGAAAAAAAATCTTCATTTAGCAGTGTTAAACACAACTTTAAGTCCTATTTGAAAATAAAAGTTACTACCAATAACACGAAAACAGTACAAATTGGAAAACTTTTGAGAACCCCTGGTGATTCTCCGTAAAAAAAGTGTCTTAATAAAGTGAAAACTAAAATTGTGTATTTGTTCATTTAAAAAAGTTTTAAGCCAAAAAAAAAATCGTCAAAAATTGAAATTTTCGCTTTAATTAGTTACATATGCATATTTTTAAAAAAACAAATACATCATTAAATTGATGTGGCAACTTTGCCCTAATTTAACCGACATTGTATCTTTTACGGTTCTCTAGATCCCAATGGTGGAGCTCAAAAAAAGGACACCCTGTATGTTATTTTTTAGTTATCTACCCTACGTTTTTTTGCCCCATTTTTAATTGCAATTTCGTAAAAAATTGATACCAACCTTATCTGCAATTTATCTATCTTAACCTTAACATGTACGCGGCATTTCATGTAAACTAAAATTACATTGCAGTAGGTGTGGATTTAAAAATGCGCAAATGTGCCTGCATGTGCGCAATTTCTCATTACAGGTATAAAGATAAATTTCTATTTATGGCAATATTAAAAGTCAACATGTCAAAAATTTACATAATTTTAATAAAATATCAGCCTCAATTGGAGGGTATTACTATTCATTTTGCATAATAAATATCTAAAAATATGACAGAAAGTTTGACAATTACATTTAGTAGTCAGTTTGGGTCAATCTTGTAATTCAATTTTAACTCTATTTTGCAGTTTCAAAACTTTTGATACAAATGTAGATCTAATGATATTCAATATGTATTTACCTTGTTTTTACGACTTAAAATGATATAACTTTGTTTTCTATATCTTACTTACTATGATGTTTTGAAAATGCTCCTTACAATGGAAACCAAAACGTTGGCAGCAACAAATAGCAAAAAAATATTAATATTAATTTAAAGAATAATTTGTAAAAAAAGATATTCTTATTTTCTGAGTAACTATTAATAAATTCTTTCATTTTTTGAAAATATTTCGAAAACGACCATTTACAGTTATTTTTGCTGATAATAACATAATAAACACTATTTTTTTATATTTTGTTTATAATATCTACGGAGATATTAAATTTTTTTTACACAAATAAATCTTTTTTTAATAAGATTCAAAAAAGGTTTCAAAAATTGTAAAATTATACGAATTGTTATAAATTTATCTAAAAATTCTGCTGCTGGCAAAACATTTCCTGCAAGGAAAAAAAGTACAACAGAATAGAATGGATACAGTCACACACAGGAATATTACAAAAAATCTACTCACATCCCCAAGTATGCCTTGGGAGCTTTTTCCTGCAAAGCTTTATAAGATTTCACTTTTCACTTCTATGACATTAAATTAATTTCATTTTTTATGCAGACACATTCACGAATATATTAAAACCTACGCACGTTTAAATTTAAAACGATAAATATTACAAATCTTTATTTAAAAGCTACACATTTTTATTTGAATGTTTTGTCTGCATTTTTTTTTATAATTCAACTGCCAAAATATTTTACGTAAGTAACAGTAACTTTTTTTATTATTACAGGGTGGCCCAAAATCAAACCAAAACAAAAAAATGAGTTGCAGAAAATAACAAGCTACAGTGTGTAATTTTTCTTTTAGTCCTTCTTCTATCGGGGGTTGGATATTGAATTATTTGCCTCACCTTGGCGTTAAAATCTTTCATTTTATTATTGACCTCAGAACGTTTCTTGCTTCCTATTGCTTCTATTAGATATTTATAAAATTTTTCTACCTCCCTATCATTTCTAACTACAGTCAGTGCATTTACTTGCTTCATGTTCATATTACCTGTGCTTGATTTTAGCTGAATTATCATTATTTCTCTCATATATGTCATTTGCTTTTCAGGTTGCTATGCTTACGCTACCTTTTATTAATACTTGTTTTTTTATAACATTGTTTAAAACCGTCTTCTTTGGAGATCCGATTAGGGGTCTTAATATCATGATGGTAATACTAGATATATCCATATGGATCTTTACTGCAATAGATTCTCGTTCCTTTCTGCATTTTAATGCCGTTGATCGCTTTAGTAATTCATCCGCCTTCGAGGCCAATTTCCCAAATCCAAGGCAAAATTTCATATTTTTTTTAGCTCTTCCACCCGTAACTGTTTGCCAATTGATGTGTCCTTATGCTGGTATGTAAGGTCGCAGTTCAGGAAGGCGCTAGTAGCCAATCGACCCCTTGTTTACAATACAATACAATATGCTGGTTGTCTTTTGACCTGCAGTGCTAATTTTGGTCCGCCTCGGGGTTTTCATTGCGTCGATACTACCTAGGAAGCATTTTTCTAAACGCCACTTGGGGAAAGGCCTAATGGTGAAGTAGCCACCCCACAGTGTAATAGGAACATGCAAAACATACTCACTAAATCCTTGGAGGAAATTCTCGTTGACTTTTTATATAAAAGACTACTTTTATTACGACAATTTCCAATTTAACCCAAACAATCTTTATCTAGTATTAATAACCTACGCATTATGTGCAAGAAACTCGACGTTTTAGTTTCTGTCACATAGCTACTGCAGGCATTTTTCACAAAATGAGATAAAATTTTGTAAATAAACGTAAAACCTATAACCGTTTTTTGATTTTTGCTTGCATTTTCCGGGTAAAAAAATATTTTTTAAACAATTATTTCGTCCTAATAAACTTAAAATTCCTATAACTTGTCAATTTTTATAGTAAACACCTACACTTTCGTGATAAGGGTGTTGACGCATAAACATAAAATCAATTCGGTAAAAACAATTTTCTTAAAAGCTCATATTTTTTTTCATTTTTGTAATTAAAATTTAATAAATGTCAGTTGCCCATATTTTTTCAAAAATCGAATAATTTGCAGAGAGTTTTTGAAAAAAAAATAAATAGCGTAGGTAGCATTAAAAAATGTCGATAGGTTAAAATAAAGGCATTACATTAAAATACGAAAAAAAATTTGTTTAAAAAAAATTTGATTATAAAAGCAGGAAACTTTTTAAAATTTCATTTGTTACGAAGTAGAGAAAATATTCTTTGTGCAAGGAATTGGATCCTAAACAGTTTAAAGCAACAGTTGGAGAAATGTGTAATTAAATTTCGTTTCGAAGAGAGTAACAATAAATAATAAATTGAGATTGTTATTTTTTTTGGGAAAAAAATGTTTTTTAATCGCTGCACTTAAAGTAGCGTTTCACTCAGAATGAGTAAGCAGCAAAGGGGGAATTCGTTTTTATTTGGTACTATTAAGAGTAAATAAACGTTTAAATGAAATGATTTTTGAAGTGACTAGTCCGCAATAAACTTATAATTGGTGCAATTAAAAGAGTTATCGCCTGAATGGTGAGAAGGTACTTGATTTATTAATTGTAGTTTGTACAATAAATTTAGTTTTTGGGTTTAATTTCAAATGATAAAGGGTATGAGAGCATGGTGTTTGGATATATTTATGTCGGAACTAATCGACCTCAAAGATTGATTGATTTACGCTATCGGATAAGGCATGAGCAGTTACGAATAGGGCCATTTGAGGGTAAGATAGGATTCCATTTTGTTAGACGATCCACGTTTATATTATAATATAAATAAAAATAAAATTCGCGATAAAAACGAAATTTGTTTGTAAACAAAGATAATTTAATAAATTGCAATCTCACTTATGTGATTCAATTACGAATATATTCGTCTGTCTAATTGACAATCTTCCCTTGTCTTGTTTTTTTTTTCGTAAGGACAGATATAGGAGTGTGTTTGTCAGCTACTATAGCACTTCTGTGATGAGCACTAACAACAGGAACAGGACGGTAATGAGAGTGCATCATGTGATGTGTCTGTCGCACCCCCATCGCAATAAAACACACAATCACTTTCACATATAATGGTTATCGAACAATGGCAATTGTTACACATTAACCGATCGAATTGATGAAAAAAACGACCAAAGTTTTTTGTTCCTTCCCCTAAACATTTATCGTAACTTTTTCTTTAAACAAACTTTATTTTAAATCAAATTGAGCAAATCACATTAGAAAATGACGAGTGATTCTATTGACTAATAATCACCACAGAAGTATCAATCATTTATGTTCCCAACTATCTGAACCATGCTTTGTTGCAGCAACGCGGTTTGCTTTAATCATACACCCCATAATTGGTTGAGCTTTGAAGGTTTATCAATCATCTTTTCCAAACATTATTTATTGTTTAGGACTGCCTGTCAAAATTATTTCATCTAATCATATTTAAATCAATAAGCTCTAATCTTTCATTAATCAATAATATATAATTAACTATGTCGATCAATAAAATATAATTAAGTATGTCGATCAATTACATATTATTTTTTTAAACAATATATTATTATTATATTGATCAATAACATATAATGCTGTTGATCATAAGAATAGAATAAAAAACAAATCTTTTCTAACAAATATGGTTGAAATTAAGATGAAATTGTGTCTATTTATAGTTTTGTTTTTGTCTATTCTTTATAACAAAAAAAAGTTGTTGCTGATGTTATAACAACTTTATTTGGTAGTACAAGGTTGGGATCAGCTGCTCAGGTTGATTCGGTGGGCGTGGTTCAATAAAAGAGCATTGAATTAA
>JARJDX010081335.1:0-16171 GCA_030264735.1 Gymnusa sp. GC000175
TGTTATTTTCCATATCTATTTTGTGATAATTTTGTTCAGTAATACTAATAAAAATGAAAAACTTGCATTTTTTAGATTAATTAAAAATTGCAGTTCTTATACGCAATTTAAGCTAAGCGATACGCCCTCTAGCGGGAAAAAATGTACCACCCCATGGTGGGTACTTTATTTTATTTATATGCGTTTACATATTAAACGATACTTACAAATTCACCAAATATAAGAAAAAAAAAAACATCGATTTACTATTATTATAATCTGTCATAACCTTATTTTGCCCACCATGTGCAATAAAATATGGCGGGAAAAATTAATTTGAATCGCCAGAGCGCTATATTAGGCAACCAGTCGCACTCAACCTGACCTATTATAAACACCGATAGGTGGCGTTGGATATTTAATTGAAATTTAGATAATTGTTTTTACGTATCAAAATCGTGCCTATAATTTCTTTCGCGAACGTTTTGTATATCTTCTTTGTCGCCACTTAAAGCTATAGCCTTTTTTATACTTGCTTCTTGCAAGCATAAACTTTTCCTTGCTCATTGACGATTTTCATTGCTTCATTGCTTATTCGTGTATTATGGTTTTTGTTCAATTTCCGAAATATGTTTGATTATTGTTTGTTTTTCTGTTTCATTTCTATTAAATGTTTTTAAAATGATGTTTAAACTCCTTATCCTTGTTCTTCCATAACCTCGATAACCGGCCAGAGCAAATGTAAAAATGTTGCAAATTTCCCTTAAAATTTTAAAACAGTGCAGAGCCATCTATTTAACTATTAAAAAAGTAAATCTCTGCAAGTGTTCTTAATACAGATATTTTAAAACAATTTTTAAAAAGAATTCTGTAATATTAAATATATTTTTAAAGAATTCTGTAAAATTTAAAACAGTGTTACTTTAAACGGCTTCTCTTAAATTTTTGTTACTTAGATCCGTTAAGAAAAAAAAAATTAAAATTAAATGATTTCCTTTTAAGTCGATTAAAAAATATTCTCGTTAAATTTTTTTACAGTTTCCTCATATATGCGTAATGTACAGATTTCTCTAATACACTTTCTATCAAAAGTGGAAGCTAAATTATCGAGTAAAGCTTTTTCTAGATGCAGACAGATGTCGCTGCCTGCCGCGTTTTATTACAATTTAAACTGCGGTTTATCATTGAATAAATTATGCAATTATAATTATGCATAAATAATATTCTTGTGATTTTAATTTTCCAACATTGAAAATTTTTATGAGACAATAAATTTTCCGAACAATTCCGAATACCTTAGACTCAATTATATGCAATTATTTAATTAATTAAAAGTATTAACAGCATTTCAGTGTACGTAATACAATATGTAAATTCAAAATAAACCGCAAATATATACTGACGCTTGATTAGAAGAATTTTTTTGCTCAAAAATGTTGCATATTTTATAAATGTTAAACTAAACCGCATGCTTATTCTATTTTTAAAGTTTTGTCTAGAAACAATACTATATGTAAATATTTTTAGATAGATTAAATAATAAAGGTATAATAATTACATGTCTGGTGATTCACTAGAATGGACTGGGTTTTGATTGCTAAGGATTTTTATTTAATTAATTAAAAATATTTGCTTTGATTTTTGGATTAAAATTTAGACAAAATTAAATTTTATTACATAAAAAATTAGTTTTTAGAGCTTTGAAAATATTTTGGCTAAAAATAAGTTCCACTAAGATTGATAAATGAGGATAATGGGATAAACTGTATCATCTTATATTAATTTTTGGGTTTAATAAAAATGGAATTTGAAATTGACATTATGTTTTTTATTGTCCATTTTTACAAAAAAAAATAATAAAAAAGTCTAAAATTAAATTTTTTTTGTATATAAAATCGTTTGAGATGAAACAATGAATAAATACTGATAATGAATACTTTATGTGATTATAAATAAATAAGTTAACTTAATTTTATAAATAGTCTAAAATACATATGTACAAATAAGGAACATTATAAATAATATCACAGTCATCACAAACATTTTGAGATTTTTTTTAAATCGCATTTTTTAAATTAATTTATCACAGTCTTTTTACTCTTATTATATTTTTTTGTTTTTCCATTAAGTAGTTTTCTCCGCTTAGGGTGGGTTTTCCGCCCTCTTCCACGCTTTCCCGGTGACTCAACGAACTTTTTCAACGCATGCAACAACTTTATATAAATGTCATATAGGCACGGATCTTTCATAACAATTTCCGAAGTGGACGTTTGCGGGAAAATATCCATTTGCCGCACCATTTTCTTCAAAATCTTCTTTCTCTTAAAATTTTGTCTCCCCTCGAGGATATCGTGCATTTCGCACATCACACTTTTAGTCTTATTTCTAATTCTTTTGAGTATCTTTATTCTTCCGTTATAATCAAAATTATCGTCTGAGTAATTCATTTTCGTGGAAATTATTTTATCAAGTTTGTTACCCAGTTCATAAAACTCCTTATAAAACTCTTGCAAATTTGACACTTCGTTGAAATCGTTTTTGCATTGGAATGTGAAATTAGTGATGAATTTTCCCTTGACGTTTTTATTGTAATCATTGATAGTGATATTGATTTGATTGTAAAGAGCTTGAAAAGATTTTTCTCTGCTGTTTCTTTTGCGACGGTGATCGTAGCTGCAGGGGTTCAACCAATTCGTTTTTCCGTTTTTCGTTCTGTGGGATTTGTGTTCTTCTAAATGATTTGGTTTGATGGGTGCTGGCATACTGGACGTGATTAAGGATCCAAATATGAAAAGCAGGAATACTGAAGCTGGCGTTTGGAAATCTGCAAAAGAAAAATTTTATTAGATCAAATTTCAAGCAGGAGATTGGTGGTGAGTAGGACTCACTTAAAGTTTGATTGCGAATTGTTAGTTTAGGTAACATTTCTAATTGTTGATTACAATGTAAGGCACATGTGGATGGTTCATAAAGCACACAGGTGGTAAATTTGCGAGGCGCGGAAGGTATCGCGGTTGCGGACAGACTGCGGCTACAGCACCCGCATTGAGCTCTCCGAACCGACACATACCTCCAGACGTTATTTATGTTTCGGCTGTATCCGTGATCGTTATGATATCCCTAGTTACTTAGCCATCGATAATTAATACCAAATTTTTGATGACCAATTAAAAACCAAAAAATTGCGAAAAAAAAATATTTACCTTTCATTGCCATTTAAAGGCGTTAATCCTATTTAAACTTTTCGCACTTATTTTTGTTATGATTTCTCTTAAAAGAAATGAATCTTCGTTCTTAACGATATCTTAGTTTTATCTAAGGAGCGTACTCCTGATAATGTTTGCAATTATTATGACGAACCGAACATCGCTTCACTGTATATAAGTATGAATTAGAGCCTCCCCACTCCACACCACACTTCATTCATAAGTACGTCAGCTCGGGGAAACATTTATTTTTTCTATAAAACAAACAGAAAAAAATATTTGAAATGCCAATTGTGTTTTTGTATATTTTAATTTGTCCTTACTTCCGGTTGATTATCTATGAATATTTCCTGCTGCGAATTTTCCCCATAAAACCGTGGACGTCATTAAATCCGTTTGGAAATGCGTCGATTTCGCGATCGTTCAACTTTTTCAAAACAATCCGCGTTAAGTTTAAGCAGCAATTCAAACTGCAAATTATTGTTTTCCCACCACTCATCAACGGTTTATTGATAAATTTACTATGAAGGTTAAAAATGATGATTACCTCATCATATGCTCCAGATATTAATGAGACTTTCCAATTAAAAAAAATCCTTTCACTAATTTAAAGAAAATCACAGATGTTGTTGATTCAAAATTCTTTAAAAACCTAAGTTTACATATATTTTTCTACGTCATTAACACATCACTAGTTATATGTTATGACGCTATACATTCGAAATATTATGTTTAGTCTTAAATTCATACAAAATAGCGTCACAATGTAGAAGCTGTTCTTAGAGTACTGTTAACCA
Organism: Gymnusa sp. GC000175; assembly: GCA_030264735.1. Classification (NCBI taxonomy): domain Eukaryota; kingdom Metazoa; phylum Arthropoda; class Insecta; order Coleoptera; family Staphylinidae; genus Gymnusa; species Gymnusa sp. GC000175. The sequence continues at coordinate 3,983 of JARJDX010081335.1, forward strand.
ATTTAAACAATCATTTCTAAATATATCACAATTTGTAAAGTTTTTTTGGTGCGTATGTATGTAGATGCTGACTGGTAGTGAGCGAAGAAAGTTTGGCCTTATAAGGATTCGGAGCTTTCAGGAATTTCCGATGAAACATACTCAAACTAATACATTTATCTCCAAGTCGTCCACCCGTAATTTAATTAAATTGTCAAAACATCCAAGCAATGCATTAAAAAAATATTTTTTTTATGTACACGCGTAGTAAGATAAGGATTCATAATTCCTACATGTAAGTTTTGCATTGTGTATGTAATTTCATCTATATTGTGGTATTTATGAAATAATTATTATTTTTCAAGTATAAGTTGCGTGTGAGGTAAATTGAAATAATGGCTGAGAATATGTAATTGGGCGTTACATATGTATGAAAAGAGACAATCATGTCATATTAGGTCGTCTTAATGAATCTGGTAATGGACACGCAGAGAGAAGTCTAAGGCAGGGCGGTCTCATTAGCGCGAAGTCCACGGGTATTATATCGGGGCTATCTTTAAACTGGGCACCCCCAGTCTACACTCAACAGCCCCGCTCTCGTACATTCTGCTGTCAACATACTAATCGTCCGACACATCTGGAATGTGCACCCACGTCGACGCCCTCCGTCCCATTTCACTTCATTATTCAATGTCATTTTCTTTTTCTTCTTCATTGCATATATTGTCTTCGATTCCATCTGATACACTTCTTAAACCAATTATACTTTTTACTCAAGCCACCCTATATGTCAAAAAAATTTATGATTCAGACAGAGGTGTGTTCTCAACGTAGCTCAATCACTAATTTTTTTATCTATTTTTTTAATAAAATAACTGATTACCACCGGGATTCACCTACTTATGTTTGTATACCAATTTGTAATCAATGAGATTATCAAAAATTTATTTTTGGAACGGTAAGGCATTCATACGCATTTAATGCTTTCCCATCATAAAATTAGGTGCAACCCAAAATTACGAAAAATTTAATTACTTGATAAGAACACGTTAATCATACTCAACATTATTTTTACTTCTCCGTAAAGGGAAAGTATAGTAATCGCGCAAATTTTAATTTCATCGGATGTCGACGTTTTGAGGTCCTGCTAACAAAAATTAACCATTTTTCACGAAATATCTGTAAGTGGTATGTACACTTTACTTTCATTTGCGAAGTTAATGAAATTATAGTAATCGCCAAAATCTCCTTTAAGAAAACCTTTTTTACGAAATCCTGTCTGTCTGTGTGTCTCTATACAGCCCAGACGGCAAAACTCGTCGGCCTGAAAAATTATATTTAAGCTTTTAACAAAATTTCCAAGGTCCCGGTAACTTTCGGCTTAAATCCACCAATCGGAAGTGGTACATTATTGGTTAGAACTTTCAAGTATATTGAAATAACATAAGAGTACAAGTGGTTAGAATTAAATTTGGAACAAGTTTTGTGCTTGCCATTTTTAATTTTTTTAAATTTAACATTTTAAGAATTCATACTTGTTCGTTGTTAAGAAACGTTTTATTTAATTTTTTACCATCAAGTAGCAGAGACATACTGTCATTGTAATCAGCTGACAAATAATGAAATAAGGTTGTATATCATTCAAAAATGACAGATGTCACTATCGGAATTATTACCAACATATATTTAAACACAATAAAGTTGCAGATTTATACTACTAACCCAATTAGCCGGTAATTCATGAAATATAGTTATGTTTCTATTAAAAGTACACCTTCATTTTTTTATTGGTTTTTTTTTCACTTACGGAAAAGTCGAGTGGGGAACACGTGAAATATAGCATAATGCTAAAGTTATAATTTAAATATTTGGGTATTTTGTGTTTTGATTTAAGTATGTTAATAGAACCTTAAGAATATTATATAAAAAGTATTTTGTGTATAAATTTGTAACCACAAATTAACGTAAATGGTGGTAACTCATTTCCTCTATAAATGGTAAAGCGGAAATATTAAATAATTAATGTAATATTTTTGTTTCCGTATTAGATGCTCTCCAAGACAATTTCCAAATAATCATGTTTTTTATAATCACGTCTACTAATATAGGTTCTTAACTGATCAAACAAAATAAATCATTTGTACAACTAATGTCAATGTTTCTTGGATAATAAAATTTTAGTGGTTTCCAACCGGTGTTCAGCGGAACTCTGATGTTTCGTAAACTATTGTTTTCCACGATAAAAAATCGCAGACCCTGAGAAATTCAAAAGTGGAGATGCTTAAATATGGCAATAATTTTAAGAATTTTGTTTAACTATTGTAATATTAATTGACACAATTTCGATTTTTTTTCTTTAATAATGGAGGTATTTTGTAACAATGTCTTTTTTGTCATTGCGCCTTTAATTTCAAAAAGGTTGGCCACCCCGACTAAAGAATATCTCGTATTCTAGTGTTCCGCACAAAAAAGTCTGAGATCAGTGTTCTCCGACTTCAAAAAGGTGGGGAACCACTTAAGCTAACTACAAAATCCAAAAAGATATACTTTCTTTTGGAAACGATTTCTAGTTTAGGAACTTTTAAGTGATATTCTAAAAACTAAACACTACGGTACGGTAACAGTGTTGCATTGTTGGCTGTGTACTTTCATCATGTATAATATCTTCTTTATCATCCATGCTTTGCCTTTTTCTCTTGTTGTTTTAGCTCTTCATTCCCTACTTCATCACTTCTTTTATGTTCCGCAACTGTTCGTCTACTGTGCTGCGCACAGAATTTTAGGCGTTGGGGTGTTCTGATTTTCGACTCTTTGTTTTAGTTTTTTCTTTTTCTTGTTTATACCAATTTTAACTTTTTCACTTTTTTGTTGTCCATCAGTTCTTTGGTTGGTTTGCTTTTGAGCGTTGAAAAATTTTGATTCTTGCCCTGATCATACGGTGATCGCCTTTCACCGACAGTAAATTTAGCACCGTAATATCTTGCACTATAAATAACAAACAACACATATCATTGGAGAGCTTGAAAACTCGGAAAATGAATGAGAAAACTTCGGAAGCAATTAAGGAAGGAGAGAAACAGGGAAATAAAAATATAAGTGATCTAAACAGAGCAATGAAGAAAAATTCGCTACGAGATTTAACAGAATATAACAACAAAAAGGTTGTTGGCAACGGGAAACATCAATATATCATAGTTCAAAGGAAAATGAAGAAATAACGTCGCCATCACAGAGGAATATTATCAGTACTTCTATAACTTAATTGTATAACTAACGCAAAAAAAAGCCAGAAGAGCATAGAATCAAAAAACATCCCCGATACAATCGCAAAGGAAATTGAGTCAGCAAGCAAAAAATGGCAAGTGAATAGACCCCAGAAAAGGATGGCATTACGATCAACTTCCATAATAGGTGCCTCCAGAAAACCAATATTTCGTAATCTTTGTCACGAGCAGAAGATTTCTTAATACTTTAATATAAAAAGAGGGACAAACGTTATTTGAATAACTAATCTTCTTTCCGTTATATGGAAAGTTTTTACAAAAATAAAGCAACAAGAATTTAAAAAAGATTTTAGTCAATCTACCAACCCTCACCTAAGGAACACACACATTGGCATTTGACAATAAAATCATTAATAGGATGCGAGTAGACCAACGGGCTATGGAAAAATGAATCCTGGAAATTACACTAAGGCAAAATTATACCAGATATTAGAGCAAAAATAGTGCTAGTGGATGTGGTCGAGAGAATAGCGAAACTAAAATGGAGCAGTCTGATAAAACCAAAAAAATTTTTATTTTTAGTTACGAAGTAAAAGAAAGTTTTATAATCAATTTTCAAAAATAAAATTTTTGCAGTTTTTAGAAAAAAAAATGGTTTTCGAATTGGTGTATGTGTGTCTGTCTGTCTGTATGCTGGTCTCTATTTTTTATAATCAACAACCTCTAATTAAAATCAAACTTTTTTCTATTAAATTTTCACCACTACGTAATAAAAGTTAAAATTAAATAATTTATTTATGTCTGTGTATTGATGCGTAACTTTATTTACACACATTTGTCACCTGAAGATAACGTATTTTTTATTGTTCAAAAGCCCATTCATGAATTGTTTCATTGATGATTTCGCAGTGTTGTCATAAAAGCTATGATATAATTTATTAAAGTAATCGAGATAAAAAGTGATTCCACCGGGTAATATTTCTGAATAGAGATTGCAAAATGCAACTTAATTGCTTAAGCGATTTATGTATATTTGGTATATTCCATATTTTGCACAACCCTGTAAATACATTTATGAATTGTTTTACACCACTTGCCCGTGTCATCAAGTGGAAAGTGGTAAAAATGTTTAAAGGCACGACAATTTTTTACTTATAGTTTTCAACAGAAATACACGTTTTAAGGTTTCTGATTCTTAAAAAATCTGATCTAAAAAAAATACCTTTTTTTAGATGGCGTCCGTGTGCGTGTGTTTGTTTATGTGCTTTTAACATAATTTTTATTAATTTTATTTATTATTGGCGAAAATCGATTGATTTTTTTGTGTTTTTTTTCTTCAAAAATTAAAGTGATTTTTAGGTTTACATAAAAAATCGAATACAGAATATTCGCTTAAATAAATTATACTTACAAATTTTTTTCACTTATAATCGCTGAAAGACACAAATATGACTGGAAAATAAAATTTAAAGACCGAAATTATCTCTAAAAAAATTGCTATAGCGGAAGTATGATATTATTGATCTCAATTTTCACATTTTTGCAGTTTACTGAAAAATTAAGCAATTTATAAAAAGAATTAACAAAATATTCGAAGATTTCACTAAAAGTAGAACAACGCAAAGCCATACACAGCTTCCGTTTTTTATGAATCATATTTTCCTGTTATCAAATTTCAATAAAATTCCATCCATATTCTCATTTTTTTGATTCCATAAGTATGATAACAAATCAATTAAGTTATTATTAATTAGCACATCTTGCAAGGCGCCAAAATTCTGCACACTTCTAGTGATAAGAGAATGAGTGATTCATAATTAACCGGATGAAGATTTATTACAAAATATTTTTTTCATTTTGTATAATAAAATATATAAAATAAAAAAAATACTTAAAAATCCGGGTCGAAAAATTTACAAAACGCACAGAAAGAATAAAAGATGATGAGAACAAGTTTAGATGTGCACATTCAAGTTTACACTTGTCAAGCATAAAAGTTAATAGCAATTTTTTGTAAAGATTGATATAATCTAGGTCGATTTTGATCCCGAGGAGGATTTTCTAATTATTGATTTAATCACTTTGGAATGCCATTCAAAATTTATAAATGTAATAATTATTTAAAGTACTTACTTAAAAATAATTATAATTATAAAATAAAATTTTTATTCAATATTATTAATGATATAAATAAATTTATTATTGTTCTTATGAATAAGGTTAGTAATAAGTAAAAGACTAGTAGTTTTTTTGTGACATTTCACTGTTTTTATTAAATTTGTTTTTAACATATGTTTCGGCTTGCGCCATTGTCAAAGACTGTCAAAGAGAGTGAAATGTCACAAAAAACTACTAGTCTTTTACTTTTTAATTGTTAATGAATTTTACAAATTAAAATCGACCTCGATCCAATAGGTTAGTAATAAATTGATTTGTAAAAATAGTCACCGTTCAAAGTGATGATCAGGTTCAGGAAGATATGTAATATTATTGATTGGGTTAGTGCTAGAGCTACGGAGTGGTAAAATAACAAATAAGGTATTTAAACACCATAACTGCCCCCTAACGCTACCACTAACCTATTCATCGTCAGCTTAGAACGCCACTCCTGGCGCATTGCCTCCGCTCTGCCTGTAATGCTGGCAACTTACATTACAAATGGACCTACAGTTTAGCGTGGATTCCGAACTACTAACCTAATCTGTAACAAAACGATTAATCGCTTTGACCGGTAAGTATTAATATAAACCTATGAAAAGGTGGGTAAGTGGTGACGTGTTTTAAATCGGCCTAAAAGTCAACCTCGCCTGTCCGTGGTTCCTACTTCTAGATAACTATATAGGCTCTCACGATCACGATCACGATCGAATCCCGGTTCCAATAGACAGACAAGGAAATGTAAGTGTTAAACTCACCAACCCTCTCGGCAAGTGTGATGTTTCAATGCGAATAACCCCCACGAAATGTCAAATTATACAAATCATTCCCAGGTTGGGATCGCTAACGGTCTACAATCACACATCGGTTTACCGATTAGCATAACGGAATCTAGGGGAGGCAAAAAATGACAATCATAACAGAATATAGAAGAAATCAGGCCAGACTTAATATCGTAACCTACAATGCTGGAACAACATCTTCAGCAGAATACCGGTTGTTAGAAATAGAATAATAAAAAGGGATATTATCGGCTTATCGGAAACTCTTACAAGAGGAGACGAACTTTTACACATAAAATCAGGAAATAAGCTATACAACTAAGGTGAAAGTGAGGGCGCCAATGATTAAAATATCCCAACATCTGAAATATTGCACAGGATTGCCGCCATTAAATATCAAATGTCGTTTGGACTGTCTATCTACGCTGTCACATGAATAATAATCAATTTATATTAGTCTGTACTAAAATTTAAAAATTACCATAACTACAAATAATAATTTTTAAATTTAGAATATTCGAATATTTATCAAATATTCTAGAAAAATTACTGAATTTAATCGGAACTATAAAAATCTGTTGTAATTATTTTATTAAACATTGGACATGAAACCATAATATTATCGAAAATTCTAGAATAAAAATTTGAGATAAAATATAGTGAATCCCCTTTTTATTTCGTTATATAAATTGCCATTTTTTGTTATCATCTCGTAATTAGCTTGATGGTAGCAGTTTTATAATATTTTAATAATCACAGTGATTTTTACTGAAATCCACCATAGGTGGTTAGTTTTTTTGATTTTTTTTTGCAAATATTTAAAAAAACACATAAGTTTATGAAAAAAAACACGAGAATACAAAAATATTTCAAATAAAATTTGCAACAAATTTTGTAGTTACCTTTTTTAAAGATTACAATAAAAAAAAAGTTTTTATGATTTATTATAAATTTTCATTTTTCCCAAAAATTAAGGGTGAGATCAAATTTCCCTATAGTACATACGCGTAAAAAGCGAATTAGCGGAAACTAAATGGTCAAAAAAATATGATATCACGATAATGCTTTAGTGTTTATTATAAAATACATTAATCAGCGTAGTTATTGTAGATTTATGATATAATTGTCATTACATTTCGGATCAATTACTTAATTTTAATAAGAAATGTAAGAAATTATCTAAACTAACAAAAACGCAATTTATTTTAAGTAACAGTTTAGAATATGTACCAAAAACATGTAAAATTAAAACGTTACCTTTTTTTATCATCGTGGATATTCAGTGGCACTGGCGCTTGGTGTACTCTAATTTGTTCGGTTGATCAACCGCTTATTTATACCCTAAATTTTTCCAAATGTTGATAATAGAGACTCTAATATTTTTCCTAAATAATTCCTAAATATTACAGAAAAATAGGGCCGGAACCCATATTTCAGTGCATTTCCTATTCGAAATAACAAATTTTATTGAGATAAAATACAATGCACTTATCTTGTTATCTTATTGATAAAGTAAATTTCCGAACTTTGGAATTTGCACTATTACAAAAATGAAAGTGTTATAACGCGATTTTCCTTTACAAATTTTCTTAAAAAGTAAAATTTTGAAAAATAATAAAAATAAAATTTCTTGCAAATTTAATGTTAAACACTTGTACTCATATGTTTTGTTTTCTATAAACTTGATGGTTTTCAAATTCTTGCAAAAAAACTTTAATTTCCGTCTGAATATTCGATTTTAATCATAATTATTTGTTATCAAACACGATCTATGAATCAGAAATAAAAATATTTCTCGAATATTCTGGAAAAAATACTGAATTTAATCGGAACTATAGACATGTTTCAATTTTTTAGACTTTGCACCTTAAACCAAAATATTATCGAAACTTCTAGAACAAAAATCTAAGATGAAAATATTGTGAATCACACATTTATCTCGTTGTGTACATTCTCAATTTTGTGTAATACTTCTCTCTCCTCGATTCTTATACCATTCGTAAAGATTGATGGCTCTATGCTTAAGTCATTTGGATTATTACTTTCTATGCCTGTCTAACTTTGGCCATTTCTGTGGCCTCATGTAGAGAATGACCACCCAACTTAGTCCCTAACCTACCCTACCCGAACCAGCGAGTTAGTGATCTTCCGCGTGGCCTTCGTCCTTCGTCCTTTTCTAGGACCATTAATTTTTCGCTCTTCTTGACTTGTGACCGAGTTATCGCAGTATGCTCTGGTATATTTTCTTAGAGATATGGTTTTCAAAGTTTAATTTAGCTAGTATGCAAGCATTCGTGCGGTACTCCATCCACGTACTCGCAGCAATAGTGGGTATACCCGCATTTTGAATGTTTCTATTCTTCTCTGCTCTGCTTGTCTAATAGTCCAGGTTTCAGCTGCGTATGTTTTATTGGAAAATAGATTGACCCATTCTTCCATATCCGCGTTAGTTTGGTTGTTGATATTCTTGCTATTGCTAGCCCGTAAGTCTAATAAAGAGCAAGGATAAATAAATTTATCCACTACTTTGAAACAGACCACCTGATGGATGTGTGGGGAGTTATTCGTTTTTCTATTAACTATCATGACTTTAGTCTTAATAATAATTTTAGTCCGTAGTCTTTGCATATATCGTGCAGCTTTATTATGGTAGTTTCCAACCCAAGCTAACCCCTCAATAAGCGTATCATAGGCATATCTGAGATTGCTTAAGACCCTTCCTCCAACAGCAACACCTAATATATAATGTTCAAAAAGTAATCTTTGTAATAACAAAAACAAAACAAAATAGGGCCAACAATAAGGTTAGTCATGAACAATAATCAACAATCTAAAAAAAGAATTATATTTTATAGAATATGGATAGAGGTTATATAATGAAGTACTAAATTTATATCGCTAGTATGATATTTAGTTTAAGGTTTTAATTTTTCTGTCTGCGTTTGTCTTAGCGATGAGAACCAAACACACTCTCGCCATCAAAGTGATTATAGTTTCATGGTTATATTAATTAATTTATTTATTTACTTATCTCTGTTTTGTTTTGGTGGTGCGACCCTATTTCCTCACCGTCACCATTATTTTAGGGTTAATTTTAGTACTTGCTTTTCCCATTTTCATTTTCTCTTCATCCGATTTTTTTTTTCATTACCCATCAAAGATTTGCCTCTATTAAACATGCTATTGTATGTGAAAACAAATTGATAAAAATATTAGGTATTGTTTGACAAACTTAAACTATGGTGTAAAATTAGATTTGACAAATTATCTTCAAACTATAACGTAAGGTATTTTTGATTTCAAGAAAAATCCGACACAATCATAACCAATTTTTAAAATATAATAATTTTAAATTAAACTTTTCCTTACATTAAATAAGTTGAATCCAATTTACCATCTGTTTTAAGACACTGCGTTAATTTTAAATATTGGATAGGATATATATCATTTACCTAATTACTAATTTAATATATTTTGTAATCAAATGATTTAAGTAAATGGCTGCGCAATTAAAATAAAACTAAAATAATTTAAGGCTGATTCAGAAACTGAATCTTGACTTCTAGTAGGATTTTAAACCTCAACTGTGCTGCTAATGTTCTTGTAAAGCTACATATGTAGTGGTCGCCCACTTGAGCTACCCATTCATAAGCACAACATTTCTCACACCCGATAGCTCATTTGCATAGCTTTAATTATTACTTGCTGTAGCTTATTTATCATACAAGTGATACACTTAATTCAAGGGCTCTTATTTCTAAAGCCACTTATTCATGCGCAATCATATTTAATCAAAATTTATATTGACTAATACTGATTTATCACTAAAATTTCAATTTTTTTTGCAAAAACTACTCAAATCAAGTATTTTTATGTGTACTTTTCCAAAATTGTTTTGTTGTTTGAAGATGGTACAATAAAAAGCACCGAGATCTATTGTATGTAAAAATTAAAACTAAGTAATTGTAGGAAAGTACATATTAAAGTACTGTAAACTTAATTATTTACTTCTAGAAACATGAAGCTCCTGAAGATACTGAAAGAATATTTTTTCTGTGTTTTAATAAAAGAAGAAATAAATAATATTTAAGCAATAATTAAAATTTTAGTTTAATTTGTGAAATGTGGCTTAGTACAAAAATAGAGTTTCCTCCACTCGACTTTCTCGTTAGCAGAAAATAACTCCAAATAAAATATGTATTTAATGAAAATTATTGCTACGGCCATTTGAAGCAACTTTATGTATATAAACCATTTTGAAATATATATTTTCTAGGAAATAGATGCAAAAAAAAACTGAAGGATAAGGGTAGGAGTAAACTTTAACATCCGGTTGACCAATTTTCTTAAAACCAATAATATTCCAGAACCTATATATTCATGTTGTTTAGATTTCGATTATTAGTTTATCCTGTAAACCAGATGTCGCACACGAACTCCTTACCAAGCTGGCTACTCTTTCTACGTTTCCTTGTCCCTATTTGGTATGTATAGGTCCTTTGCCTTTACTTTATAATTCTCATTCTATCCTCCTTGCTTTCTGGTCCCTTATGTCTACTCACTGTACGTACGTACGTATTTTGTTATCCTACGTGTCCTGTTCACCGAATATAATTTTGCATTAGCAAGAGATGCCTGTTCGTTAAAGAATTTCAGCGTTCGAGATCTTATAGTACCACCTCACCCCCATTATTAGGCGCAGATATCTTTGCCGCTTTATATGCTTGGCGTAAACTACCGTTGTTTCGGAACCTTATATTGGGCTAGAGCTAGGCTATAAGCACGACTCGGTGGTCGGTGACTTTTGTTTTGAGAGGGAGGTCGTGGTTGTGGAATACAGGGTTAATTAAATTTAAATCCCAGAAAACTCAGGAGGCTGCACTTATTCGGTTGTGTATTTTCGTGTTTAGGTAAATTAACTTGCTCAACATATTTTATAGTCTCTTCTGCACGTTATATCCGTATAATGCAGCTCATTTTCGAACGCTAAGATTTTGGTTTATTTATGTTTAATTTAAGGCCATGGCCGTTATACTCCATTTTAATAATTTCAAGCATTATCTGCTAATGATTACCAGGAGGTGAGGCCAATATCGCACAATTAGGTGCATACTACAGGTCTGTTATGGATCTCACCCGTGTTTTGTTGTTTATTTTTAAGCGTTTAGGTTGAAAAGTCCATCGTACAATCTTAATCGAATACCTACGTCTCTTACCTTTAGATTTTTAATCGACTTTGATGAAAAGCGCTACCATAAAGATGGTAAGCATTAAGGGCGCTCGGGTGCATTACGTTTTCTGTTTCAAAAGGTTCAGAAAGTTTTTCGTTATAGAACCATGGACCAGTTGTTAATATGCCTATATAATTTGGCCGGAATCCCGAATCGTTGCTCATCACTCTCCACAGCGCTTCTCTATTTATGGAGTCAAAGGCCTTGCTGAGATATATTAGGGCTGGAAAGATTGCTGCTTATTGCTCTTTAGTTTTCTCTTAAATTTGGCGTTTTGGAGAAGATTGGGTCTGCTGTTCCACGGTTTTGACCTTACGGCAATTTCCGCAGACTGAGACGCTTCTTTTGCCTTTGAAGATATGGCATCCCGAAAGTCCTGCAGTTCTGAGAAACCTTCCCATATTAGGTCAAAATCACTTCTTGATGTGGGCATTCCCCAGATGCCTTGATGTTTTTCATCTGGATAACTGCAGTATTGATTTTCTCGAGGAATATAGAATTGTCCAGATCTTTGTATGAACCATAATGTGGGACTATGTCGCGAATCTCCTTAGAGACGTTAATTTGCCCTCTCTACAGGCCTAACGAATATTCATCATGAAAATATATATCTAGCGATCTGGATCTATGCAACTTTTTGGTAAAATTGGTTAACTGGAAATGAAAGTTTACTTTATTGCTTTTTTGCAACAATTTCCTTCTTCTTCTTATGTCGCCGTCTCCCTCCGAAGGTTGGCGATCCAATTGGCTATACTGACTCGTGAGGCTGCTGCTCGAAATATTTCAATGGATGTCCGTCCATACCATCGACGCAAA
>JARJDX010081346.1:0-14550 GCA_030264735.1 Gymnusa sp. GC000175
TAAAGATGTTGGCTACTATGGGAGATAGAGGAGACCCCATGGCGGCTCCTGATACTTGTTCATAGAATGAACCTTGACAAAGAAAATAAGTTGACGTTAGGCATTTATGAAGTAATGCAATGAGATCCGGTGGGTCTCGAAGGAAATCTTTTATAATTTCCAGTGTGTCAGGAATAGGTACATTTGTAAAAAGAGATTCTACGTCAAAACTAACTTTGGCAACGTTGGCAACAACCAATAAACATACGCGACTTAAACCCGAAAGTAAGAAAACTTACGTTGCTATATTTTGTTTTTACATAAATCAGTTTAAAAAATATTACCAATTTTTGATCACTCTTGAACTTGTATGTACCAGACGCAGGAGCAAATGTTTTTTAAAATAAAATGCAAATGCAAAATCAAAATTAAATTTTTGTTTAACCAAACCAAAGCTGGACAGTAATTTAATTTTTTTTTTAAATATTTTAATAGAAAAATATTTATGATAATTAAATGAACTTTAGTATTGCATTGCCAAAAACCGATTAATAATTCTAACCTTTTTGTGTTTTGCTCCACTAAACCATATCTGCTGGATAATGCTAATTTTTTTTTAAATATTTTGAAAAGAAATATTCAAGTAATTAAAATAAATTTATTATTAAAAATCAAAAACTTATCAGAAATAATAACCTTTTTGTATTTTGCTCCAAACAGGCGAATGCTCCTCAACTTTTTGCCCATTATTATCAACCTCATCATCTTCACTCCCATCCTTTCCATAAATATCAAACCTTTTCGGCTGTTCAACTTTATTAATTTTATGTCCGTTCTGTTTATGTTTAACACCCCCGTTTTTATGGCCGTTTTGGTCATTGATCTTTCCATTTCGTTCATTTTCAATCCTCGCATGTTCAATCCTTGTAAACTCGGGTTCCAAGCTGAAAGGCTCCCTGCTCTTCATTTTGTGAATTTCGAGTGCACGTGTTATACTGCGAGCTGGGCTTTGGGCGGGGGTTGCTTTTTTGGCACGTGGACCAGCCAAATCCAGAAGGAATAAAGCGGCGGTGGTAAGCGATAAGGTTCCTAGGATGGCGGCGTTGTCGATTAAATCAGGAGGAACGGAATCTAAAGCTGCAAATTCCAGGCTTCCTAGTTTTAAAATTAAAATAATATATTAATTGGTTAAAATTTATTTCAAATAGTTTTCTGCGTTTTTTTTATGTTTTTAGTGCATGTTTTTTTGTCATTTGTATAAAGCAACAAATTATAATGGCAAAAGCCGTTTTTTAATTTTTGTTGTTTTAGATTTTTTTAGTATTTTTATTTATTTCTTCGTACTTTTTATATATTTTGGTCCTTTTTGTAAAGGAAATAAGTGAGGTCCCAATAGAAAAGTGAAGCCTAAAGACCCTTGAGGAAAGAGGAAGACCCAGAAAAAGTTGAAGTAAGCAAATTGGAGAAATGGGGAGAGGTGACAGTTAGGAATCGAAAATATGTAAAATGTCATGATTTAAATAAGGTATTTTTAGGTATTTTTGATTTTAAATAATTTTTGGTTTTAGAGATAATGATTGGGGCAAATTGGAGTCTTCACGCTATAACTTTCTTAAGTAATCTAAAAATAGGAAGACAAATACCTAGCAAAAGTGGAAAATTAACGTGAAGTAAAAAGAAATACCAGAAATCTGTGCAAAAAAGAAGCAGTAACTGTTGGGAATTAGAAGACGCCTTAGAACGTGATTGCACCCCAACACTTGATATTTTAAGTTGGTATTCCTGTGTAATTAATCATTACCGTTCGTTGTAACTGAAAGTTAAAGTTTATTTGTGTTTTACTTGTGCAAGCGAATTTTATACATTGAGCACAAAACAAATTCTTTTCAGAGATAGATTTTTGTGGGCTTTGTTCTATTCGATTTTCAATATCTTCTATATATTCTTATGTTAAGAGGCTAGGTCTACCTGTTGACTTTCCTTTACAAATGCAATGCTTGTTTTCAATGCTATGAACAAGATTTTGTTCATGTTGTACGAAGTTCTCATAACATAGATTAAAATTTGGGAAAGCTTCAGCAAACTGCTCAATGCAAGATTGCAAGGAGTATGTCCACGAACCATCTGCATTTTGCATGCCACTTCGAAAATGAGCCATAAGAATAAATGCGTCTTGTTCACTTGTCAATGGCATGCCGTTTATAATGTAAAATAAAAGGTAATGTATTTTTAACTGTAAGTAAAACTTACTACCAATCACCTTGATGGAAACATTATTTAGCTCTGAAAAGAACTTGTTTTGTTTGTACGTATAAAATTCGCTTGTACAGGTATAACAAAAATAAACGTTTACTGTCAGTTACTTAGTTATAACCACGGTCGTATAAACAGGTCTGGAAACTCTATTGTTTGACATGGGTCTCTTACGTGTCGTCAAACTCGTAGTCGCTCGCTCAGCTACCAGGTGGCGCATGGATCTAAGTATGTTGCGCCATATCGTTCTATTTTCAAGCCCCGCCATACAAAGATTGATTGATAATACCCTCAAATTTTAAGTGAAATACTTTACTCAAATGTTACATAATACATACATAATAAAATGTTAAAAACACAATAAATTTTTTTTGTCAACATCCCTCGACTCATGCGCCACCCTTTTGGTACTACGCGACAGTTGACACTTATCGGACTCAGTTCTCACATAGGAAAAAGCCTCGAGTTTCCAGACCTGTGTATACGACCGTGGTTATAACGAACGCCAATGATTAATTGCACATGAATACCAACTTAAAACATCAAATGTCGTTTGGGCGTGGTCACGTGGTTATGCAACTATTCTAACTTCTCTGTATTTATGTTGTGTGAATATTTTTTGTTTTAAAGTAATTTTTATGTTCTTGTGTTCTTGTGTTTTTTATGTATTTGTAAATTTTTGAGTTTTTTGGGTGTGTTTTAACCCCTAACAATGAATGGTAATGAACCTAATTCTAGAAGCCATCAATTAGTTTTTATTTTAGTTTTGGTGATTTTTATATATTCTTTGCGCTATTTTTTTAAGAGTTGGTTAGTTCGTTAGTAGATCACTAACTGAATATCCTTATGACTTAAGTTTGACGCCCTGTGTAAAATGTGGTGTTTGTACACTTAGAGTATCATAACTTGTTACTCTAGAAAGTTTCTTTTCAGAGTGTCGGTAAATTTTTTTCAATGACAAATATTTTTATGTGTTACATTTTTTTTACCTAAAACGACAAAGAGTAATGAACCTAATCCTAGAAGAACCATTTCAGTCACCCGTTTTTCAGTTGGTAATTCGCCTATTAATCTTCCGATTAATAAAGCTGATGTTATAATTACATATCCACCGTAGGTGGCGTCTGCAACGGCGGATCCTATTCTATCCCATGTAATATTGTTTAACAAACTCCATTCTCTTGAAAGCTTTTGCAAATAAAGGAATACTCTCGCTGCTTCATCATCTGTGACTCGTTTTGTGATTAGGCATGATGTTGTAAATGCCTGAAAATAAAACAAAAAATCAATTAGGAAATTTTAATTTAAATTTTATAAGAACGCAATTGATTGAGATATAGTAGGGTGGGTATAAGGAAAGACAATTAAGTTTAGAAAGTGAAAAAAGAATAGAAAAGGAAAATAGAAGAAAAGAAGAAAAATAGGTTTGAATGGGGAATAAAATAATAAAAGCAGTTAGACTTTAGAGAGTTATTGAAGGACGCTATATGAGGTGAAGAGTATGCCAAAAAAACTTTCTAACGAAGCCATGGAAATAAATGTCTTCCACGGAATACTTCGGATATTGTGAAAAGATTGTGTGAGAAATGTAGGAATTTTAATATGAGTTGGAAAACGGCCAATTCCAAAAAGTAGAGTGGATAGCAGAATGGGCCTAAAAATAAAAGGGGTTAGCAGACATTAGGAATGGGTAGATGTATATTAGACTAAGCGTTTAAATTATAATCGAAGATGTTGGATAAAAAACTGGAGTGACAAGTCAACAAGTGCAATTGACAGCAGCAAAACAAAAGAAGAGCTAGATAGCGTTTGCTGCACAAGACAAGTAGAGATGAAACAAAGAGTACCCTGGATGGCGGCAACTCTTTATATTACAATGAAGGAGTATGAGGAAAATATCTGGATGGGACTAGTTTTTCACAGATCATGGAAGAAATAAATGAAACCTATAATTTGAAATTGAAAATTAAAGGCATTAAAATAAAAACAGAAAGAACCTTTTATCTCAAAACTCCTCAATGTCAAAGACAATTTATATAAGGATAAAATTAAAGTGGCCGAACATTGCAAGAAACTATCAATATGGTCATTGCAGAAGCCGATTTCGATTTTCCACTTCGAAAACTTCACTTCTGTGACTACGGAAACTGCACATAGATCCTTGCCTATTTATTAAGGGATCGCCCATTTCTTAGATCAAAGCCGTGAGATTTCTGGATTTACGTTTGACAGGACATTTTCCTGACAAAGGCACGTGCAAGATTTGGGCACGATAAGCAAAATGTACTAAACATTATAAACTGCATGGCCAACATCTACTGAAGGCGGATAAGGTAGTTCTCTGAGTTTACACCTCCCAGAATGGATTACGGATGAATAGTGTAATCTTCCGCTTATCCTTTCCGGTTAAAAGTCCTAGATATAATTCATAATATAGGTATTCGATACGCTACAGGAACGTCCTAAAGGAGTCCCGCTGTAAGCGTATACTGTGGGTCTGATGTTTCTCGCTATCGAAGAAAAAAAATTCAGCTTAAATATGTGGCACCAAGGCACTACCAACACATTTGAATTACCTGCTTGCGCGACATCATTTGCATAATGACAAACCAACCGTTGGTATGCCGGCTATAGTCCAAGCGCAAGAAGAGCTTGAAAACTTGAAAATCGAAAATTTCAAGGATACTCCAATTCGAGTTTGCGTCGACCCACTCTGGCTTTTGCCCATAATAGTTGTCACTCGTCTGGACCTGATGAAATTTAAGAGCGATGAAACCTGTATCTTAGTTACGGTGTGTAGGTCTTACAACATTCAAGGGGATAATCTCAAACCGTATACATCGACGGATCTAAAACCGACCGCAGCGTTATGTAACCGGCGATACGATAAAATCTTGATTGCTATCCCCGCTAACCAGTGTCTACATGCAGAACTTTACGCCATATGGCAAGCCCCGCGCAGTATTGATACATTCCACGATTCGAAAAAAAAATCAACTTTCTGTATAGCCTGATGGCGTTAAGTGTTTCGAGAAACGCTATGTCATCGCGGTATGGAAGTGGAAATGGAACAGACTTTCTAACAATAAGATTAAAAAAGTAAAGTCAACCGTTAATCCGTGGTCTTTAGTGGTCGCCCTTGCGAAAAACGAAGGTGTGTTATTCACCTGACTTTAGGTGAGCCACACCAATCGCAACTTGTCGCACTATCTTTTAGGCGAAGCGCCACCAAATGTCCAAATATGTGAAGAGAAATTAACGGTTACACACATCTTACTCTTAGCCTAAGAGTAACTCCTCTAAGACTTAGAGGAATGTGTATAGTTCGCTGCATCTCGCGATCTCCATGGGCCCCATGAAAATTAGGCAGATATTTTATCGAACAAATGAGAGGCGTTCAGGGACTTTTTTTTTAATATGTCGTTTAAATTTAGAATTGTGTGGCCAGATCACACAGGTATCGTCTACATATCTAAACCAACATTTTGTTTTCAGTCCTGCAAATTCTAGCGCTTCGTTTTCAAAAGCCTTCTTAAAGATGTTGGCTACTATGGGAGACAGAGCAGACCCATGGCGGCTCCTGGTACTTGCTCATAGAATGAACCTTGACAAAGGAAATAAGTTGACGTTAGGCATTTATGAAGAAATGAGGTCAGGTGCATCTCGAAGGAAACGTTTTATAGTTTCCAGTGTGTCAGGGATAGGTACATTTGTGAAGAGAGATTCTACGTCAAAGCTAACTAACAAGTCACCTTTTTCAAGATGTAATTCTTGGATGCGAGCTACAAAGTGTTTGGAATTTTTAATGAAAGACGATTATTTTCCTACAAAAAGCAATAAAATATTTGCCAAATATTTTGCGAGTTTGTGCGTAGGGAAATTTATAGCACTGACAATTGGCCTGATAGGGTAACCTTGTTTGTGGACTTTCGGAAGCGCATACAAACGAAGGGGCAAGGAATCCCGAGAGATTATTGACTTTTGGTTATCTGAAGAAATCGATGATGATTTAATTAAATCTGAAACAACCTTTCTGTTTTCCAGTAGGGACCCAACCTAATTTCCGATAGGTTGAGGTTTTTAGGATAGTTTAAACCTTATCATGGTAATCTGACCTGTTCATTACAACAGTAGCGTTTCCTTTATCGGCAGGAAGAATTGTCAGATGGGATTTACGCTTGAGCTCTTTTAGAGCTAAAAATTCGTGGCGCGTCAAGTTTGATATTGGAAGTTTTGCACTCCGGATGATTTTCGCGGTTTCATGCCTACTTTCACTTGCTAAAGTGGCTGGTAAACTACCTAAAGATGCCTCTACAGAATGTCATTATTAGGAAGTTTCCTAGGGTCTATGGCAAAATTTGGGCCCTTTGAGAGCACCAAGATGTCATTTGTGGTAAGGACATTATTGCAAATGTTAATCACCGTGAGATTCTGATTGATGAGATGACTTTGGGATTTTTTCGGCAATAAGTTGTTGAGTTTACGAATATGCTTCGTAGAAGAAATTTCACGAATCGACTCGGCTTGTTTAAATGAGATGGAGTCTATTTGATCAAAATCACTTTTGGTCATAGTATTTGACAAATAGAAATTAAAATGAAAGCTGAAGAGAGATTTTTTTTTCTTCAGTTATCGGACTTTTCCGCCTTGAGAATGCTCCTTGCAATGGCGAGCGAAATGTTGGCAACAACCAGTAAAAATACGCGACTTAAACCCGAAAGTAAGAAAACTTACATGTCGTTTAGACTTTGTATTGTAATAATTTATTGTTATGGTTTGTGTTCGTTAAAAGTATTGGGGACCCTTTACATCCTTATTGTCTTTTTTATCATCTTTTTCGTTGTATTATTTTGGGGTTACGGGGACTCTTAATATCTCTATTGCCCCATATTGTTCAAAAGTCCATGTTTTTCTTTAATAAGCGGCC
Organism: Gymnusa sp. GC000175; assembly: GCA_030264735.1. Taxonomy (NCBI): domain Eukaryota; kingdom Metazoa; phylum Arthropoda; class Insecta; order Coleoptera; family Staphylinidae; genus Gymnusa; species Gymnusa sp. GC000175. The sequence continues at coordinate 7,160 of JARJDX010081346.1, forward strand.
AATATCTCCAGTAGGCACCGCCGCCAAAAACATTAAAGTACTTTCCTTTCTCGAAACCAGTGTTTTGCAACATTTTTAGTGATCGTCTTCTTCTTAAATCTTAAAATCGAATTTTCCATTTAGTCGAAAAATATATTTAGAATTTTTTGTAGGAAAATAAGAGTATAAAACTGCTTTAAATATATAAAATTTAAGCCAAAAACTGATCGCTACTCGTACCCTTGGTTGCACATTCAGATTAAGAAATACTGCTCAAAATTAAATCTTTTTTTTTTTCATTAGTTCGTTTGGACATATTAAAGTCTAGAGATAATAAAAAAGGGCGTAAGAATACATTTAACTTGACAACTTCAACGTGGCTGTAATACGTAAAAAATACACTTTCGCATTCTTGATTCGGATGCCATGATGAACTTGGCAAGCTGTAATAATATATTAATAATATATAATATGGGCAACGGTACCTTATATCGGCTAATCTTTTCATTACAAAAATATTGCAATAATAAAGTATCACAATACTTTTAATGCATATTATCAATAATTTAGTCAAAAAAATGCATAATTTTTCATTTATTAAAACAATAACACATCCTTATTATTTACAAATAAAATTAAAATTGAAAAATAATGTCCATGTAAAAGTTCCTTACAATTGTTACTTTTTGAATTATGATTGACTCTAATGCCATGAGCCTGGGAAATCAAACAATCAACTTTCTTCGATGTGATTTAACGTAATAATATATTCAGACGAAGGAAAGGTTGCCTTTGCAAATTAGCATTAAGCATAATTAAACAATAACGTTGTTTATATAACCTGTCTATTGTAAGGAAGGCAAATAGGAAGAATCGTGCGAAACTTTGAAGAACGCACGTTTGCGTTCTTGGACTTTTCAACACGAAAAGTATGAAATTAATTTATTAATGTTATATCACAAATAAGGTTTGCAAATGTAAGTTAATTATCCATGTAACGACTGTGAAAAAAAATATTAACGTTTTGACCTGAAAATTTCTATACGGGTCGGTCTACGGGTTCTACTGAGCGTCACATAATTAAAGGGAAATTGCTTCATATTCTTTTTGAAAAAATTAGCTAATGCATTTTAATTAATTTTATTTTAATGTGATACGCTGGCTGAAGAGAATAATAGACAAAGTGATTATCTGTCTAAGAAGATGTTTAAAGATGTCAACACATCTTCTTGATTATATTAATTTTATTTCACCACTCGCTCATTTTTTCATTGAAAATTATTATTTAAATTTTATACTATAACGAGATAATTGTTTTTTTTTAATTAGGAACATATGCATATGGTTAATTACTTCTCTTAATTTATACAACTTGAATATAGTTTATTTATTACCACTATCTTAACCGACGTTATAGTTTTTTCTTTAAGAAGGGGTTAAAAAATTTAACATGGTCTTAGTAGGCATTGAAGGGAAATCGATTGTTCGGCGTTCAAAAATTTGTATCCAGCCTAGGAAAATCAAACTGTAATATTCACTTTTAGTTTTTATTAATTTAAATAATTTTTAGTTTAATTTATTAGCCAATTTTGTTTACTTATAGTGTGCATATTATTATAGTGGATTAGCACGTGGTGTTAAATTGAAAAAATAAAACATTTACAAACTAAATTTAAAATACTTTACAATCATTGAAAATCTGAATTATAGGATATAATTAAAATAAAATAAAGTCAAACCCACCTAAATTGAGAAAGACCAATCACGCTCATATGCAAAATTGTGCGTTAAAAAAACATACGGCCGCGAGTCACTTCCTAAGATAATCGCAAAACAAAAGACGCAATTTTATGTACACGCACTTTACACACAAAAAAATATTATAAGAATTGCATACACCCAACGCCACCTATCGGGGTTTAGAATAGGCTGGAAGCAGACTTGGCCGCTTAATATAGAGACCTTCTAAGCCAATCAATAATAGTGTTCTCTTACAACATTAACGTTTCTTCGAAAAAGGAGTAACAGCAAACGACCAGATGTGGCTGATGTGGGACTTAATACAGTAGTGATAAGACAACATTAAAAACAGATTTAATAAAGGCATCATAAAAAAAACAAAGAATATTGACCCATACACTCACCTTCTATGCACACAAATACCAAAAGAGGATAACTTGGTCAAATACCAGAGGACAAGGGTCAAACATTTATAGAAAAATACCTCAATGGCAAATAGTAGCCACTAGTTCACTCGCATCTGCCATATAAGCAGTGACCACAACCTGGAGCATGCACATTTGGCATAAACAATGTCAGGTAAAACTTAGTGTGATTGAAATCTCGAAAGAAACCTAACAGGTCTAGCAGATAATATAAAAACAACTCCAAGTCTGCAGAAAGCATAGCAAAAAGTATTCAAGATTATGTTAAAGGCCGTTCGGGAGGCATTTGGATACAGAAGAGTAAAAATAAACGACACACACTTAAAAATCTGGTCACTGAGGAGGTGAAAGCGCTAGAAAGTGAAGAATGTACAATCTTTAATTTTTTATTAATCTTTTTAATTACAATATGGGTAAACCGTTTCGAAAGCCTCTATTAACAAGACACTGAAGACACAGATGAGCAAGACGTCTTAATCCATTTGAAAGACGTGAAAAATAACAGAATAATATCTATTAAGAAGCTGCAAAAACGGAAGTCGCCCAAGAAATAACAACCCTCTTTTAATAGATGCAGAACATTAAAACAATCATCAAACAGTGAATATTCTGTATAACCATCCTCAAGTATAAAAAAGGGACTAAGAGCGATTTAAATAGTTACTAAGAAATATGTCTTCTATGCACAATCATGATATTACTAATCAAAATACTCGAAGGTAAGATTTATAACAAAGTGGTATGGCCTAGAAGCAATTAGGATTCCAAAAAAAACAGATCAACGTTTAATGCAGTATTGATCCAACGACAAATTTCCAAAAAATCCATCGAAATAACCAGTCTTCTTATATTTCATTTATGAGACTTTGACATAATAAAAAACTAAAGGTAAAAACCCCAAAATCACCAACTTAATTAAAGTCCTAAATACAGATAACAAAACAAGGCCCATGATTGATCAAAGACCAACCGATGTCATCAGACAAGGACAAGGGGATGGTCTAAGCCCTGAATTTTATAATACAATCATGGATGATTATCAAAGCCAAAAAAGAAAAACGATGGTCAACAAAGAATTTAGTATGACCTGCGTCAGACTTGTTAGAACGTATGCGACTATATATCGAGACCGAGCACAGACACAAAAAAATAAAAAATCTAAAGAACGTCTACGCACAACTAAAATAAAAACCCTCAAATCAATAGCTGAGAAACTAAGTACGAAGTAAAAAAAATCTAAGAGACTTTGGGCTACTACAGATACATGTACTACGAATTGACGATTGCAAGCTGGTGAAGAAAGCCGTAACATCAAGACCGAATACAAGACCCCCTAGACGCCCTCTCACAAGATCGAGAGATGGCTTGACATCCACAGAAGGAGACTAGTTGACAAAAAAGAGGTTTCGTCCTAAATTTAGAAGAAGAAATAAAAGAAGAAGAAAAATTATAGGCATTTTCTTTTGTGCCTTCTGGTACCACCGGTAAGGCGGTCGCTTTGATGTCGTCTAACTACCTTCTTTGCGGTCAGCCTCTGCTTCTAAGTTTTAAGCGTCCATTTGTTACTATTCTGCCTTGCGACATACCCTACCCAGCTTCACTTTAGCTTGGCTGTACGCTCGACTATGTCAGTTACTCTTGACCTCGCTCTCTTTCACTGTCTCGTTCCTAATTTTGTCCGTCAGTGTATTTTATTCCCAGCATAGTGCGTTCTATCGCCCTTTATGATGTTCTTAGTCGGTTGGAATTCTTTTTGTGAGGCTCAATGTTTCGAACCCATATGTAGCTACAGGTAGATCGCAGATGTTGTTGACTTTGCTCTTGAGATTTATTAGTATGTTTTTGTCTTCTAAGATATGACGAAGTTTGCCAAATTCTGCACATGTAAGACCAATTTATCTAGTGACTTTTGCCGTATTATTCTCCTTGCTTAACTTAATAGTGTGACCGAGGTAGGTATATTGTTCAACACACTCGATGATATTGTTGTCTATGCTGATGTAAGGGTTACAAGGGCTCAAAGTCTTTCCTTGGTTCATTATTAGACAGATATTTCTTGACGCATGATTGAGTTGTAGCATTTCCTCTAGTTCAACGGGGTCGCTTAAGATGACGACAATTGTCAGCAAAAGGAAGGTGGCTAAGGTATGTCCCATCGATCTTTACGCTTCTTTGTTTCCACGCTAATTGTTTAAAAGCGTCTTCTAGACATATAATGATGAACAGATTGGGAGAGATTGTGTCCCCTTGGCTCACTCCTCTCTTCATATTTGTTTTGTTGGTGGTGAGTCCTTCCTCGATCTTGACGTAAAGTGTAGCTTTCCTATAGATATTCTCGATTATGGCGGTATATTTTGTATGCTCTCTTGCATTCCTCATAGCTTTTAGGATTGATTAAGTCTCAACTGAACCAAATGTTTTATGGTAGTCCACGAACGCTAGGTGGATAGGGGCATTATATTCGGTGGTTTTCTCAGACGAACCGGAAATATTAGACTTAGAACAACTACCAAAAGTAATACAAGAGTTTTACATTGACCTATACTCGTCAGAAACACCTGACAACGAAACCACAACACTGTGTAAAGTAATAAATGTTGAGTCAGGGGTCATACCGGAAATATTCCTCCAAGAAATAAGAGGTGCTCTAAAGAAAATGAAAAATGGCAAATGTCCGGGAGAAGACCAAATCACAAGTAATATGTTAAAACTAGGCGGAAGCGATATGGGAAAGGTTCAAATACTGCTAAACAAATGTCTGCGAGATGGCAAAATCCCAACCGAATGGTGTAGCGCAGAAATGATTGCTGTTCAAATGGAAAGACAAAATTACCGTCCAGTTAGTCTGTTACTACACCTCTGCAAGCTATTCAAGAAAATCATTTGCAACCAAGTTACATAGAAACTTGACTTTTATCAACCAGTGGAGCAAGCAGGATTTCGCAGCGGGTTTAGCACTACCGCCCACATACAAACACTACGTAATCTAATTGGGAAAACCACTGAATATAATGCCCCTATGCACACCTACTTCATGGGCATGAATTTAATAAAACGTTCCTTAAAAACGAGTCCATAAAATTATAAAATTTGAAGAAATAATAACAACAAAATTTGTTGCAAATTTATTTCTAAACGCTTTTAAACTCTTATGTTCTTTTTATAAACTTTATAGTTTTTAAAATATTTGCAAAAAATCGAAAAACTTAACGAATAAACTACCACTTCCGGTTGGTGGATTTCATCCAAAAGTCACTGGGACCTCCCAGTTCCTATTGGGAGCTTAAATATGAATTTCCAGGCTGATCAGTTTAGCCGCCTAGGCAGTAGAGAGGACAAAGACACACAGACTGACACCACTTCAAAAACATACACATGCCAACCGAAGATGATTTACACATCTTAAAAGCAACTTTTTTTTATATAAAATATTTTTTATCGTAAAAAAGGCTTGATGTTGATAATCCAATGAGTGTGAAAGTGGGAGTCATATTAGAAACTACATGTGCGAGAGGGAGTAGGAGACCTATTTGTTATATCAAAGAATTTTAGTCGTAATTCGAATTTTCTTACCTTATAATTTTTATAGGACAAAATGTGGGCTTACATGGAATAAATTAAAATTAAAAATTAAAAGGCGCATTGTGTGATTGAAGAAAAAATAAAATTTAAGAAAAGCTCCTGTCGCGGTAATTAAATTAAGGGAAAACTGTTAAATTTTTTTTTTTTTTTTTGGTAAAAATAAATTTTTTTGGGATTGATAATAAAAGCGACTTCGAGGTGTGGGGGCACTTTTTTATAAAACTGACTCGCTTCCTTTAAATTATGGCAGAATTAGTAGGCTGTGGTGTGCAACCCCTATTTGGCGTTTTTCAAAAATCGCGAAAAAAAATTTAAATTTAAAAATTCATAGCGGGAAAACGAAGATGAATTTTAAACTTTTAATTAATACAAATTATGCGCCGGTTCATCCTTAATCCAATACTAGAATAGATATAATACTAGATCTCCGTGCTTCCTGCGATTCAACCTACGTTGGGGCCCTGAAAACGACCCTTAAAAAGTAAAACAAATGAACTAAATTTTTGTCATATGGGTTTGTCGTCAAGCCCGATCAAATTCCGTTTTCAGCATTCGCCAAGTGGCGCGGTTTTCGAGGTTAGCGTCGCGACGCCAAATTTTAAAAGTATCCGGACGCCGGACCGTTGGTCGCACAAAGTCGTCTCGAGACTTTTCGCTTTCTTGTTCCTATCTTTCCTTGTTCCTATCGGTCTCTGGTTTTTGGCGATTTTGATTAGCCTGTTTACTTCGGCTCTGGTAACATGTTCATTCCATTCTCTTCTTCTTTTCCTTACAAACTTTATTATGTCCATAACTTTGCACTCATTTCTTACATTGACATTTCTTTTACTGTCTATCCGTGATTTTCCTATTATTTTTCTTAGTGTGTTCATTTCCGTAGTTCTTAGCAATTGTTTTGTTTTGCTGTTGTCCGCTCGCGTTTCTGCTGCATTACTGGCTATTGTATTGTATATCTTTATTTTGCTCCTTTTTAATAATAATAATAATATCTATTTATTTGGCAATGACAAAATACATAATATCTATACATGCAAATAAGTCAACAGAAAAAAAAATATAAACAATTTAATAAATAACATAACACAACATTACATATTTTTAAAATTTTATTGCATAAAATTCTGACATATTGTATGGTTCTGCATCACGTAAGATATCGTACAATAACCGCTTCATTTTATGGAAATTTTGTTCATTTTTAATATTTGCAGGAGGGTGGTTCATTATTTTCATGCTAGAGCCTTTTTCAAATTTGTTATGTTTATGTTTTCGTAACTTGTTGGTATGACCGTGCCTTGTGTTATATTCAGTTACTAACAAATTATTTATAAATTTGTCTCGATTATTAAACAGAAATTTAGTGCATTCGTATATATATAAACCACACAGAGTTAACATATTACCCTTTTTAAATATACCTCTATAACTTTTACGCCAACTTAACTTGTATAGTAATCTTAATGTCCTTTTTTGTGCCACGACAACCTTTTCAGTATTTACACTGTTTCCCCAAAATATTAATCCATATCTGAGATGGGAGTAAATGTTTGCATAGTAGTATAATTTGGCTATGTTGAGGTTTGTTGACTTTAATAATATACGTAGCCCATAGCATGCTTTATGTACTCTTTCACAGACAGAAAAGATATGTTGGGAAAAGCTAAG
>JARJDX010081369.1:0-14131 GCA_030264735.1 Gymnusa sp. GC000175
TAAGTGAAGATTAATTATAAAGTTGGAGTTTGATTCAAACAAATAACTCATTCTCTGTTATTTTCGCCCCGAGTTTAATGGATGTTGAGGATTTCTAATAGGAATAGAAGATAAAAATATATCGCGGCGCTGTGGACGTGCCGGCATTTCTACGAACTTGTACTATTATGTCATAAAGTACAGAACGACACAAATAAAAAAAAAACAGGACGCGTGAGGGCACACGGTCTGTCCTAAAAATTCCAATAATACATTTTTACTGTAATGGATTAAATGTCCAAAGCTATTTCCACTTAACGATTTATTATTTTTCATGTTTGTCCGCCCGTTTTTATTCCCACTTAATGAAAAATACAGTAATTTCCTTCTCGGCATGTAATCAGCTCATTATATCACTTTGTTCTAGGCAAAATTAACTAGCGCTCCAAATTGATTCGCTTCAAGTGTTTAAAATTCAATTCAATCTCAACTTACTTTTAAACGAGTTAAAATTCTTTAAAAGACGTGTCTAGTCGTTTTAATTAGTACATACAAGACAAGGATAAAAATTTAATTATTTCAACATAAAATTGTTATAATATATTACAAATATGTTAGGTAAAGTAGAAAATTTGGTTTTTTGACTTGATATTTAATAAAATTACCTCCCACTGTCAAAAATAATTTGTGTATTTAATTGAAGTATGTAATATTAGTTGCCTAATCATACGTATATGCAACTAATATTACATACTGCAATGCAGGTATACATATGTAACTAATATGACATCCTGGAATATGACACTAGCTAGTAAGTTGGTTGCCTATAGATGCATTGACACATTCTTTTTAGTACAGATAGCCAATATGTATACGAAAAAAAAAATCCCTGTATACAACATATTTTATTGAAGAGGAACTACATTTTTGTTTTGATACATATAAAACTGAACATTTCTCGCTTTTGGTTCTTCTCCAACTGGTCATCAGTCGTAGCCTTCGAGGCCTGTTTTTACATACACATTTTAATTCACAAGCTTTTTATTTAAATTTGTATCCTCTGCATACCGCAATTTATTAAATAATTCAAAACTTGCATTAACCATACAAGTTAAACTCGTAACAATTCGCATTTTCAAATGTGTATTTCTGGATTCTATTAACTTTTAGAGCAATGGAATTGTGGAATGTTAATTTACTTGTATTATGAAGTGCTTTTGCTTTTCAAATAATAAATTATATGTTGTTATGTGAATTACAGGTTGTGGAATTCGTTTCTACATATATTTTAATCGTCGCTTGCTTTGAATTTTTTACATTATTGTGGTTTGTGCGCTGTTTAACAGCAACAATAACATTTTTAATCTGATATGAAAGTTGATAATTGATTTTGCGCTGCATCTGGAATGTTGTACTCGAGCTAGAATTTTACGAATTTGGGTCAGGACTAAGGTTGTTGCAATATATTACCCATTACACCTCATTAGAATTACTGAAATTACCTGCTGCAAAATTCCACATTCATATTTATGTGCTTTGTAATTGGTTTTCAAGTGTTTTTATTATGATTTTAAAACATATCAATAATTTATTTGCATTGCATCAATTTTATTGCAAATTTTGCATTTGTAAATATTATTTTATCAATAATAAATAAAACATATTTTTAATTGAAAAAAAATTATTACATTGAGAGAGAAAATTTCGTAAAATTAAAGTGGAGTTTTTAAAAATGTGATGTTTTTAATATATTATAGAATATTATGCAATCAGTTTTATAAACGACACTTAAGACACGAGATTTAAGTTAAACACAAGCGACGCGAAGCGGAGCGAGTGTTTAATAACAAGTGTCTAGAGTAGTTTATAAAACACGTTACATACTATACCTTTTTTACGACCAAATAAATTAATCAATTTTTTATTAAACGTCAATTTCAATATAACATACAAACTTAATGCGAAACTGACAAACGTTAAACCACTAACTTGATTTAGGGCTAGATATGTCAAAACAAAAAAATATCAAGCCGCGTTTAATGAAACGTTTTTATTTGCCGAATCGGCATTAAACCGTATCTAATGAGTATTCGTATTTAAAACGACATTTTGAGAAAATAAGAAAAAAAAGTTTTTATTTGGTAAAATTTTATTTTATACTAAACATTTCTTTTGTTAATAAATATTTTTTAGTTGAGTTTTTGTATTTATAAATATTTTTTTAGTTGAGTTTTTGCATTCATAAATAATTAAAATTTTATTCTGGTGTGTTCATTCTATCATTGCACAGGATTGCATCTAATTTTAGAATTTATTTTGGAAACCGAATTTATCGATGGTTAAATACACTTTCCAATTTCTCGGATTGGCTGAAGGGGTTGTTCTCTTTAATTGTCCCAACAATGTCTCCACATCAAACGCTAATGGATTATTTAGTTTGTGGTTATCGAAAGTAAGAGTATTAAGGTATTGATCGAAAGGAGCTTAATATATTAGGAGAAATACATTTATTGGTAAAAAAATATATATAAAAGTAATAGGAATATTTTTATAACTATTTATAAGCTAAGGTATATTACTCTTTTATTGTAAATTAATTAAAAATGCAGCAGTTTTGTTGTTTCTTGTTTGAGCGAAGCGATGATAGTCACAGGGAGATTGAGTTTGATCTGAAATAAGGGGAGAGAAGGTTGCAAGTAATTAGAACCCTGTAGCGGAAGGTCTATGACTAAATCTTAACAAAAATGTTTACATGTAAGTGTGCGTTGACAGAGGTGAATTGCAACAGTATAACAAGTAACAAATAATTTTGATATTTTTGTGATTATTTAATAGTTAATATACAAAGCTAAAATTTCCATTAACAGGCACAAAGCATTCCTTTAATTATGAAATCTGAACCTTAATAATTTTACCTCTACAGCTGGCGCCCAACGTGGGGCTTATTAATTTTTATGCATTTTACGCCTTTAAACTTTGTGGTATTTTAAGTTTGTTCGCATTTTGGTACTTGCGTGTGACTGTTTTGGTGAAAATAATACTTTAACGAATAAATAATTGCGATAATTGTGTTTGGTAGTGTAGCAATCTGGGAGTTTCGCGCGTTGCCAATCGAATATAATTGGAGCCAAGAAAAGTAAGATAAACGCGCTAATCAATGCGATTAAACTTTAAAAAGATTACATAAATTAAAATGCTATTCGTGGTTTACCAATGCTTTTAGACAATTTTGTATCCACTTGGTAGCAAGGTATTAAAGACCCTTTGTTAACTTGGCAAGAAGCAGTTGCCAAATTTACTAGCACTTTTAGTCCTAATAAGCCACCTCATCAAGTTTTTCGTGAACTTTTTGCTAATGAGCAAGATTTGGTACAGTCTTATTCATGTGTAGGGCAACAGCTTTTATTTCGCAGTTTTTGGACTCTAAGTAAAAATATTTAGTTGGACATAATACGAATTGCATAACCATAAATTCAAGGGATAGTTTCGATAAATTTGATGTTTTTCTAAAATTGTCACATATTGTGGAGGAAAGTTTACGCGAAGTTGCCGACGTTTGATGAAAAACAAAGAAGAGCTATAACCGCAAAACCGAGCTTTAAACCGCATTGTAATTACTGTAAAATATTAGGTAACGTTATAGGCAATTTCTCGAAATCGGTAGAAAGTAGTAAAAACAAAATGATCTATTAGTATATTAGGGTTGCAATAAGCCAGAACATGTTTGGGCGAATTGTTCAAGAAATACAAGATCAGTTGACGCATCTGCATTGGATTTTAGTTTTTTTACGTTAAATTCCCAATTTTGCTCTTTTTGGCCAATTTTGTTAGTAGGAATTTTAGGTGCCACAGCAGCTAAACTCAGCCTAGAAGTTAGCAGCTTTTAAACTTCTACTATCAAAAGGCTAAATATTTTGGAACAAAATAGTTAACGTGAATTTAGCTGCTGAAAGTTTGTGTAATGATCGACAAATATTGACTACTTTTACGGTCCTACCTAATGCTGAGTTTACACTTATCAGTGTAGATTTTATTCTTGATGCCGGAATTGGTATAAACATTACTGAAAAAACGTGGTATTTTTGTGATAACCCTTGGGACGTGTTTGCTTTGAAATTTAAAACACCCAATTTGAACTTAAACGAATCTACTAGTCTAGGTATTTTTCAAAATTTGAGACCTAATGAAGGTACCATTCTTGAAAACGAAAAAAATGAGCGATAATGATGTTTTTCGTGAAAATCGAAATATCTTTAAAGTAGGGGGTGAAGCTACCTTTTTTGCTGAACATTTTATAAACACTAGTAATTCTTTGCCTATCTGTGCGCCACCACTTAAAAAATAAATTTTGCAAAGAGAAATGGAAAACTTTTAAGCGAAGGTGTATTTGAGGAATTTAAATGGCCTTTGGGCAACACCTTTCTAGTACCAAAGAAGAGATGATCCTTACAAAATTTTGAGAAAGAAAATTTAAAGGATCTGCAGGGGTATATCATGTTTTTTTCCCGTACGTCATTTTATGGGGACGAGGATGCCGTTCTAGAAATTCCAATTCGAAGGCGTCGACATCCAATGGCAGTTAGTTTATCGTCGGGGCGTTTTTAGAACCAAAGAGGGAGTGTGAAGCTAAAGGCATATGACTAAATATATACAAGTGTTTACATGTAGTGTGCTTTTACAGAGGCCACACAACAAGATAATAACAAGTAACACCTACAGCTATTCCAAAAAAAAACTAAGCCAAAAAGTTTTTAAATAAGAAACTGCTATGCACAAGGACTTCTCCCAATTTTTATAGCTTTATTGGTTTCATTATGGTTTCATAGAATCCACATTTACTTCGTTATGTCTTCTTCTTTTTCTTCTTAGTGTGCGATTTTCACCGACGGTTGGCAATCGTCATGACAATCTGTACTTTATCAACTCCTGCCTTAAATAGTTGGTTAGAGGTACATCCGAACCAATCTCGAAGGTTGCGTATCCACGATATTATCCTCCTCCCAACACTCCTCTTACCAGTTATTTTCCTCTGGATTATGAGCTGCAAAAGCTTGTATCTAACACCTCTCATATCGTGGCCGAGGTACTACAGTTTTCTGACTTAAATTCTTGATAACAACTTCTTTTCCTTCCCCATTCTTCGCAGCACCTTCTTATTAGTAACTCTCTCGGTCCATGGTATTCTTAGGATTCTGCGGTATATCTACATATCAAATGCTGTTATGTGAAGTAATTTAGAAAATGTTCCTTTAACCTTTTCTTTTATTTTCCGATTATTTTTAATACTTTAAACTCGGTTTCTATTACAGTAATATCAATTTAATAATAAAATAAAAATCACCATGAACAGAAACATACCATGCAACCCTTGGAGACATTTTTGCTTATAACCTCTCCATGATACTAATATACACCTACACAATGTGGTTTGTTTAATATGTACATATTAATAAATATATTTTTTTTTTTTAGGTAAGTACCAGAACTACTGTTTCATGGCATGCATTTGGTGAGTTTTTTTTTAATTAATTGTTTATTTTTGGCAAATTTGGGATTTGCAGGAAAAGACAATTACAAAAGAAGTTTAGTAGGTTAAAGGGTATCCAATTTTCCGAAATAAAGCAATTAACAAACAAATGTCGTAAATTAAATGCAACTATAAGTTTTCATCGTATATTTCATATGAATCAGTAATTTTAAATCAAATTTATAAGAAAAAAACAGGCATTACTTTTGCTGTTGAACCTTAAAAGAAAACCTGTATTTTACTCCTGGTCGGACTCGAGGTCAGTTGTACTTTTTTGGACGTAAATAAATTTAAGTCAGATTGGTTAAAGGGCAGCCTCGTAATTAACCGTAAATTGAGCTTTGGATGACAGGAGTTTCTTCACCAATACCCTTCTTCTTGGAGGCGTCACCATTGTTCATAAAAAATAAAGGATTACATATAGGAATTTTGGAGGAGAGATAGTCTCTTCAACACAATTTTTTTTAATTAATTCTGCTGAAATAAGCAATCTTAAAATCAGCTTTAGGCCGCCACTTCTACCGAGACAGATAAAAAGAAGGATCATAAAGTTATTAAATTATAGCAGCGAAACTGCTTTGCATTTAACCCGCTTATCATAAAATTCCTTACCCAAAAAAAAATCACACGTGGTAAAATAAATTATTTTAACAAAATGGCGTCGAAATAATAGAAGTTAAATGACGCATTAAATGCAAATAATTAAATTTAATTGAATCCAGCAAAGAGTTTTTGCAACTAAAAAATAATAAGAAATAAATTAACTGTACGTTACGTTTCACATGCAGAATTCTAGCTGGAGCATTTAATCACAGGTCAGCTGTTAAAAGTGTTGTTTCGTTTTAAAACCGCAATCAGCAATACAGCCAACGATTTTAGCTACTGAGCCCGACTCGGCAAAAACAGATTTGGTTTTAATTGCTTTGCCACACTACTTTTATCAGGTGACAACAACAAACTTTGTGAAATATCTTTAAAAAAAAATATCCAAACTTCAGCAAGCTCATACAAAATTCTTTTTTGTACACCAAAAATGTCTGCAAATTAAAATTAATTTATGCTTTCAAATATAAATCACGATTCCTTACTTTTACATAATGCTCATGTACAAACTCTGTTTTGTACAATTTTCTTTAATTATCTAATGTAAAGCATGTTAGTTTACTAACAAAACATGCCAATTTTGTTTCATAATTTCTCAGCTGTGTGAAATATGTAAAGAGGCTTAATGTGTTATTAAAGGGTTAAATTTCATCCTAAAATATCTGTAAGAACTTCTAATTTGCTCGTAGTTAAAGCAAAGATAAAATAATAAGGGATCAAGTTTATCAAAATTTTTGCCAAATGGGTTTCTTCATTTACCTAAATCTCATTAAAATTAATATATAACTTTCATAAAATTAATAATAAGTAATTTTAGATTTAAGTTGTAAGCTTCCACGTCTTGAATCATGTGAATTTTTATATAGTATTCGGGTTTACTACGCGGCTTAAACTCGAAAGTAAGAAAATTTAAAAGTATTTGGTTTGCTATAAATCTAACAAATTTTTATCTAAAAATAGAACAAAAATATTAGGTTTACCTTAAATCAAACTAGCACTAATAGTTTACAACTATTTTCTACAATCAGCTCTAAATTCTTGTGCAAAAATTGTTAGTTTTTTGTTAAATTAAGATGTGTGCTGTGCAGAATTTACCCAATTATAACTTATATCAATCAACGCTTATACCATAATGGTAATTTTTGTATGATGCGGATATTCCATTTTTGTGGATGTGAAAGTGTGGATGTTGTTACAAGAATTTTCCAATTCGTTGTTTCAATATTTTTTTGAATTTATCTTGCTTCGTAATCTATACCTTTCGAAGAACATATTTTATTTATTTTTTAGTTAAATAAGTGTTTTTTTTTATTTTAAAAATTGGAAAAAAATATAGTTTTAGAACCAAAGTAAAGTTATAAACAAAAGAAATGTAGGTATTATAAAGGTTTCTAAATTACAAGGTGAACATATTGGTACATAATGTTTAATTAAATAGCAGGGCATGTGTGTATAGTAATCTGGGCTAAATGGAAATACATATTATGATTATGTCTGACATAAACACAATCCGGATATTGGATATTCTAATGGTAATGTATACAAACAGCAAATGCATATTGGACACCTAGAGCCGTCCGGTTTAATGTATTTATGGCCCGGGACGGAATTGCAGAAATAAATTCTGCGAATAGAGTCACATAATTCCGCGAGTGAATATGCATTTCATTCATTTAATACGATCCGAGATGAAGATATCGATATATACATAGATCCTTTCCACCGGATGAATTTTCTTTTCGAAAACTCTCAAGATTTATAGCCATACATAAAGAAAACTCATTCCCTAAAAGATAATTGAATTATATTTCTTTATACGACATTACTTCATATCCGAAAAACGGATTCAAATATGACAAAAGCTTTACTTCTCATATGAACTAACATATAACATACATTGTTCTAAATTTAAGTTGAAATTTCTAGATATATAAAATAAATTTAACAATTTTATTTATTTGATTATATAATTCATGGGTTATGTAGAACCAAATTAAGGTATATACTCAACCGTGGTATCATCAATGCCAAGTATAATAGAGCAATCAAAATCAAAGAAAATAAAAAAAATTGCCTTGATTTAGAACTCATTGTGTTGTTAAGTCTTAATTCTTTAAGTTTTGTAAAATCTTTTGAGCAAAAAAAAGTATATATTAAGTAATAAGAAATACTAAAATACTGAATAACAAAGTGATGAAGTAATTCACGTATATGGTGGAATCCTAGCGAGGTATATGATTTTATTCCTTATTAAAATAATAATTCTATAACTAAGCGGGTTAAATATGTATAGCTAGATGTGGGGCATGTGTTTTATATTTTTCTTAATTTACTAGTAGTCTTTACACGTGGGCACTAAATTCCCAACAAATACCAATATACAGACCCAGGTAGATATTTGATATTTTAATGCTGGCAATCCTGTGCAATTAATCAGCTGTTTGGATATTTCAATCATTGGGTTCGGTAATTTTATTGGTAAAGTACACTATAAAGACATCTAACAGTGAAAAGCAAAACTGCGTAGGTAAAATGTGTGTACATATACAATGACATCATTGGGGTAGTACAGTATTAATGGTAGGCCGCGAAAATGATACCTTGAACAAGAACACCAAGCAAGTGAATAATGTTTTATTTCTCTAAAGATTTTGGTACCATGTTTACGTATTATGAGGAGTAATCCATTCATTTTATTTGAAAAAATTTAGAGAGTCGTCCATTTGACTTTAGACGTACGCGAAAAAATATTTTGAAGCGGTGCGGTATCCGTGGAATTGAGATAAACATATGGGTAAGAAAATTAAAAAATTAAAAATTTCGTCGTGTTTGAGAAGAATTAAAATAAGGATTTTTATGCGCATATAATATAAGGTCGTTTGATTATTATTTACTTGGCATTCCAATATCTGAAGACCTTGTTCGAGAGTGTATAGAACGAAAAAACTGGTAGGGATGAGAATTTTTTGATGAAAGCAAATTTGTTCTTTTTAAAGCGAAGCGTTGTAATCTGCAACACTTAAATCACGCCACGCGGTGAATCAGCCTTAAATGATTTCTTAAGTCATCTTGATATAATTAAGACTATGGAAATAGATATTTTGGCTTTTAAAACATCTCGATGGTAAAGTAGGTGAGACAATTTACAGAAAATCCACCCACAATGATCGTTACCTAAATGGAAACTCAAATTATCATCCTTCCAAAAAATTATCTGTTATAAACTCGTTGGTACATAGAGCTTATTCAATCATGCACAAGGAATCGTTGTCTTCAGAACAGAGTTACGTCAGAAATGCGTTTCCTAACAAAAATTACAATTTAGAGAATATTAATCATGTCATCCAAAAAGTCATTAGTAAAAATGAAAAGCCCCGTGAAAAAACGGATCCCTCTGTTTCTTTACCATATATAGAAAACTGCAAGGACAAAATTGGACGAATTTTACAAAAGTTTAATATAAAAACTATTTTTAAATTGGATTTTCTAACTTAGCAAACTGTGTGGACTTGGCAAACTGTGTAAAGGACAAAATTCATGTTTTAAATCCGGGAATTTATCAATTAAATTGTAATAATTGCAATTTAAAATATTTTAGTCTAAACGACAAATTAGGACGAACATAACAGAGCATCATAAACAGTTTTGCGCTAGCGGAACATTTTTTAAAAACAGGTCATTAAATTGTTTTCATTAATGTTAAATCATTATCTATAATCCCTCATAAAAGAAACACAAGGTATGCGAGGCAATTTGAATTTATAATAATCGCCCTTAACTTAAATTGAGAGCAAAGTTTTAAAATTAGCTCTACTTGGAAATATTTGTTTTCATCATTTAATTCTCGCCCCTACTAGTTTTTTGTTCTATATAAGCATACATACTCGAACAAGGTCTTCAATTATCCTACTTTTCTGCCCTGAGAATGCTCCCAGCAATGGCGAGCGAAATATTGACAACAACCAATAAAACAACGCGGCTTAACGCCCCGAACGGAAGAATTACACTCTAAATTATTTTATTGCTATTTTTATTTATAAAGTAAAATGTTATGATACATTCTATATATTAGCATGGTTATAATGTGGATATTACATACTTAGTATGTAATTTGTGCTGTACGCAAATAACGCGACTATTTGAACCCAAATGCTGTTCTATTGAGTAGCAAATAGGCAAATATGTGAAGCTCCAATGGAATCCTAGAAATTTGAATGTTTATCAACGTACTGAATATTCAAAATATTTAATTGACACTAACCACCATATTGTGGCAAATTAGGCAATAAAAAAATATTGTATAAATTGTTGGGTCAGCAAGAAATTGGTAAAGGTAGTCGGGAAAGCGAAGCACGCGAATCACATTAGTATAGGTGATTCAAATTAATTTTTTTCCCATATTTTATTGCTCTATATGGGTAAAATAAGGTTATGACAGATTATCATAATAGTACCTTGGTGCTTTTTGTGTGTTTTTCTGTGGCTGGGCTCTTTTCTGGTGAATTTATAAATATCGTTTAAATATGTGAACCCTTATGAATTAAATAAAGTACCCACCACGGGAGATGTACATTTTTCTCCACGTATCGCTTAGCTTATTAATAAACTTATTTTTATTAAACAAATAAATACGCCTCTTGTTTGAACTTTCCTGTAGAATTACAGGTGGTGCAGCGATCAAAACCAACCTTTACCCTATGAAGTGTATTAGTTGTTTTTTTATTACCCGCAACTGACATGACCCATTAGGTTCCTTTGCTGTGGTGCAAAATGTGAGCAATAATAATAATTGATAAAGCTTGTTTCTTAAATGAGTATTATTTCTAGCCACTAGAGGGCAGAGGTGGACAAAAAATTATCCCAAATGATATCATGACGATCTCTAAAGCCTTAACCTGTGCGCAGAATATGATAATAATTTAAATTTACCAAATAATGAAAATTTTTTTTTTAAATACATCAATTAGTTACATAGTTATACCGGATGTCCCATTTTAATCTTCCAGTAGCGATATTTTTAAATAATTTGCATCGAGAGGTGTTCCGAATCGATAGTTCATTGTTTTGAGAGGGACATCTGATGACAATCTTCTCCCCTGTCCCCCAGGAAGGCAACTTCAAAATATTCAATGGAAACCCCCTATACTGTAAATTTGGATTATATGGTAAAACATACATATTTTTTACTTAAAACTTTTTGTTTAATCATCCTAGTTGGCGCTATAATCGCAGGAAGAAATTATCGCGAGATTTGTTTTTTTATGGCTACAGCGTCACTCAAGATAATTACAAAAAAAATTATTGGTAAAATTGATGTATTTTTTCGCACAATTCTAATTTTCAATAAAAAGTGAGGGTTCCTTCTTAAAATATAAAGATGCCTCGTGTCCCACCCAACAGGGAAAACATTATCTATAAAATGGAAACCTTCACCTTTCCTTGGAGATTGAGATTGTGCTGAAAAAAAAATACATTAATGTTACAAATTATATTTTTTTTGTAATCATCGCAGGTGACGCTGTAATCACAGAGGAAACAAATCTTGCGATAATTTCTTCCTGCGATTACAGCGCCAACTAAAATGATTTAGTGTAGAATCCATATCTGCAATAAAATATAGGGGTTCCCATGTAAGATTGTAAAGTTGTCACCTGTCCGCGCCTATGGAACACTTTTTGATCCCACGCACCGTTTTGAAATATCGCTACTGGTGGATTAAAATGGATCACGGTAATTCTGGCAAATAAAATTTACCAGAATAACCAACCAAATAACTCATGCGGCTAGTGGGCCGCAGTTTGCCGACCTCCTGCTCGAGAATCTCAAATTTTATAAAATAATAGTAATAGTAGTACATTAATTAATTAAACTCCTATCAGATGCATGTGTTCTATAAAGCAAATGCTAATTACTAATACATAATATGAATATATTTTGCTTTACATTTTCCATAATATAAACTGCTCTTCTAGCATATCTAACATATATAAATTCCTTATTGTGTATGAAAATTTCATTCTCTAGTTTCAGTCCATTCAGTCTATTGTTAGGTTATGTATACGTCGAACTAAATAAAGTTGATTGAATTTCAAAACAGCACGATTTTAAAGCAACAGGAAACCGGCCAATATTTAATTCTTCATATATTCTTTTACAAAAGAAATATTCTATAAATAAATGACTTACTAAAGCAGGGGTGGCCAACCAATCTTGGGTATCTGTTTTATAATTCCGTGGCCGCGCTCAAAAACGTCGTTTTTTAATGTTTTTTTTTAATTCACATTTTTTTCTAGTTTTTACCAATTTTTTTATTATAATGCGTTAATCTTGGCAAATCCATTTAGATATCAATGTAATTTGAATACATTTTTAGCTTGCTCTATATTCGATATTCGGCTAGATTTTATCAACATTTTGACGTTCTCTGAACTTTACCATTTTAGAAATTAGACTTTCGCGACTGAGGGTGATGTAAGTTTTCTTACTTTCGGGTTTAAGTCGCGTATTTTTATTGGTTGTTGCCAACGTTTCGTTCGCCATTGCAGGGGGTATTTGTTTTCATCATTAAATTTCCATCCCCACTAATTCTTTTCGTCCAATATAGGCATACACACTCGAACAAGGTCTTCAGTCATCGGACTTTTTCGCCTTGAGAATTCTCCCTGCAATGTCGAGCGAAACGTTGGCAACAACCAATAAAAATACGCGACTTAAACCCGAAAGTAAGAAAACTTACAACTTAAATAAAATTTTAGATGATTTTGGGAGTAGGGTGATTTGCTTTAAACTTTTTTTAAAGCTTAAGTAATTTTCGTCAAAAGTTGGATGATTTTAATTTAAATTGTAATAATGTTGATTAAATTTGTACAATTTCCTTAATTTTTTTATGTTTTTGATCAAATAAGGATTTTTTTCACAATTTACATGTATCAATTTGATACAAATTAAACGACTTTTAAGTAAAAAAAATGTAGTTGTGTTCACACTTCACGACTTTAATTTACGAACGTAAGACATATTTATTACTATTGATAGAAACATAACTATAACTATACAATCACTTTTCCATTTACGATGGGGTTCGGTTTCGCAACGGTCGTAAGTTGAATTTTATACAAAAATAAATAATATAATTATAATAGGCATATCTGATACATTTTTATAATTTTTTTATGAATTTTTTCGTCGTAACTGCGAATGCTCGTAAGTCGAGGAGGTCGTAACTCCTCGCAAATCATTAATTATTAGAAATTTACTGGGAGCTTCCAATTTTTATTAAAAGCTTAAATATGAATTTTCAGGTTGATCAGTTAAGACAGACCGACAGACACACAGAAATCCTTTCGAAAAACACTTTTTTTGAATAAGGGGAGTAAAAAACGGACATTTCCGCAAAAATTTCGATTGTGAAAATTTTCGCAATTGTACTTTCAGTTACTTCGTAAATAAAAGTAATAACATTAACTTAATTAATAAAATTTCCTTTTTTTGAAAATTTATCGAAATGTAGAATTACATATTTAAAATATGGGTCATTAAATTTGACCTAAATCGTTTTACATTCTTCATTTCAGCATTTCTAGCACATAGTGTTAACAAATTTTTGTAATTGCAAAAAGAAAAAATTTTGTCTATGGGATTTTAAGGCTGTGTATAAGTATATATTCCAAATGTATATGTATAAGTATATGTTATGTTGTAATGCAGTGGCGGATTATCGCATAGGCGCAGGAGGCGCGCGCCGTGGCCTCAGAAGTCAAGGGGCCTCAAAATCACAGGGGCAAGTTTTTTTTGCAATTACAACATTTTGATAACAATGTGTACTACAAATGCAGAAGTGAAGAATGTAATGATTTGGGTCAAATATTTTAAAGATGAAATTCTACATTTACGAAGCAAATGAAAGTTTAGTAATGGCAAATATTTTAAAATCATATTTTTGCGGAAATATCCGTTTTCGACTCATTTTACTAAAAAAATATGCAAGAGTGGTTACTGCACGCCTTTCACTTACGAATTTGA
>JARJDX010081419.1:0-10760 GCA_030264735.1 Gymnusa sp. GC000175
TACTTTTCGGATAGATGGACAACCAATTTCAAAATCAACCGTCGAAAGAACAGTCAGACGGTTTAAAGAGACAGGTAGTGTTGACGACCGCGAAAGAAGAGGAAGACCAAAAGATGAAACAAATGACAATAAAGCATTAGATGTTTTAAACTAACCAATGTTTAACATGAATAAAAATTCTATCTATTCTAAATTTTACCTATTACTTTCTCGGGATTAACAGAGCATCTTGGTTTTTGTTGTGTTTTCGGCTGTTCCGTTGTAGGTAAGGACGTACTAAAAATGTGAAGATCTTTATCATATCCAATAATTTGGATGCGTTTTGTTATTATACTGCTATTTCTGTCGGTTTTTCTGATTATATACTCTAGTGCCAGGTTATATAGTATCGGTGCCAGGCACATCTCCATTTTTTTATTTGTAGGAAGTATTTGATCCTTTCACTCTTATATTTACATAATTCTTCCACTGCCTACCATTAGGGTGTAGTGGTTTCCCTTCAATAACGGCAAACAACCAATGGGCTTTACTATCAGCAAAAACATGACCATTACCTCAACATGTTTTCCGCATCAAAATTTCTTAAAATAACCTGGACTGTGCCAAACGAGCAAATCTTTAACCCAATCAAGCGAAAGAAGAGAACCCACAAGTATTCTGAATGTCAAAGAACAAATAGGCCTGCTGCGGATCAGATCAAGCTATGGTGAGAATAAAATTTAGATACAGAATCGCCAAACATGAAGCAGCAGCTCATCACACGTCGAAGAAAATCAACGTCTTAAGGCTACAAGTTAAAAAAACAATATCAAGAGATACTCAACAAGTTGATAATTAGGAGGGCAGACAACGACCATCCTTACCCAAATGTTACCTGGATTAACCTAAAGCTAAACATCTTAAAGGGGGCAAAAAGTTCACCAGGGCCAGAACCAAAACCCAACAAAAGGGAATTTTGCAGTAACATCCGCAACTCCTTTAAAGAAATGAAAAATATAAAAGAAGAATTTAAAGCACGCACAGACCTGAACCGAGACAAAAAATGTAACATCTTTAGAAATGTCGAGGTAATAAAGGATCGATGGTTAAAATATTTCTCACCTCTCCTAAACTACAGAACAGAAACGAAAAATATAACAGAACCACCAACGTTAAATATTAATTTTCCCACGATCAGACACGTGTCATTAAAAGAAACTAGTCAGACAATTTCTTTATTTAAAAAAAAAAAAGCATCTGCATATAATGGAATACTAGCAGAACTTATTTAAAATTGAGGGGGGGGAAACTACAGATAGGTACACAAATTGATATTTTATGTGTGGATAACCGAGACATATACACAAAAAGTGAGATAAGCTAGCATTCCAGAACTACAGGGGGATCTTCTTACGAAATAGCACATACGAAGTGTTCTCGGACATATTACGTAAAAGACTAGAGTCAAAAGCGGAACAACTCCTGGGCGAGTACGAAGCAGACTTTAGGCGACCAGATCTATATCTGTCTCTCTTCACAGTCAAACAGATTATGGAAAAATGCTTGGAGAAAAACATCGACCTATACCAGATCTTTGCAGATTTTAAACAAAACTACGACAGTTTAAATCGAAACATACTGTACGAAATTATGCCCGAATTTTGGTGGTATACCAACCAAAATTGGTACGTCTAATTGAATGTAATATGATGAATACAACGGCACAAGTTAAAGTCTAAAATAATGCAACAAAAATATTGCATTTGGAAGTGGGACCAAAACAAGGACATTTCCTGGCACCGATACTATTTAACCTGGCACTAGTGTATATAATCAGAAAAACCGACAGAAATAGCACAATAATAACAAAACGCATCCAAATTACGGGATATGATAAAGATCTTCACATTTTCAGAACATTTTCAGAACTGCAACGGCACAGTCTTATGAACAACTTGAAACCGCTGAATTGGAGAGCAGTTGATTCCTTCACCAAACGCCGATATCTGGACTTGGTAGCTCAAAAATTCGCCGAGCCAGATCCAATGCGGATTTCCGTATTCTGCTAGGTGGCACCGTTCTAGAGATACGGCGTTGCGCATTTTAAAAGCAATTGATAGCCGTACCGTTCACCACAAATTGTTTACGATCCCCTAAGCTCTAAAGCTTTCACTGGGTCATAGAAAAAATCTAGCTCCGCCCGTTTCCAAACGTAAGGTGGTATAAATTTTGCATCTTTTCCTTTTTGAAAAAAAATTGGGGAAATTTTCAGTAATTTTTATGGCCCCCTATTATTATACGATCTCTAATTTTTGTCAAGATAATATTTCGATCTGAGTTTCCGTTTTGAAAATTTCTTTGTTAGTTTTTTTTAACATATAAACAAGGATGATTTCTTAAAATGTTAAATTTTGAAAATATGATAACAAAATTGGTTGAAAACTTAATTTTAAAAACTCTTGTACTTTTATGTGATTTCCCACAAACTTAATATTTTTTGAAATATTTGCAAAAAATCAAAAAACCTAACCAACAAACCACCACTTCCGGTTGTTATATTTAAGTCAAAAGTCACTGGGACCTCCCAATTTTTGTAAAAAGCCTAAATATGAATTTCCAGGCCGATCAGTTTAACCGTCTGCCCTGTAGAGAGGCACACAGAGACACGGACAGACACCACTTAGAAAATAAGTTTTTATGAATGATGAGAGTCGAAAACGAATATTTCCGCAAATATCTCGATTTCAAAACTTCGTAAATGAAAGCAAAAAGTATATTTAATGAATTTTAATTAAAATAGATTGTAATTTTACGTAACATTATTACGAAAATATTGTAATTCCCATGAAATTGAGTCGATATTGTTAATACGTCGGTGAACATAATTATAATTTATGTTTCCGTTATCGCCCCATTCAGGAGCGTTAAGGATCAGGGAACGCCACGCAGCTTCAGTAATAGGGAGTTCAAAAAATTCCAATTCAAGGGACGTTTTACTGCTTAAAGTGCGTTTCACTGTCTCTTTGCTATTTAAAATATTTAGTTCTTGGGTTAATTAAGTTTACCCTCCTTGAAATTTAATTAATTCGTAAAAAGTTTCTAAATTTTTGTACGCACCTCATAATACAAAAGTTCAAAGAAAATTAAATTAACAAAAAATGCCATGTTTTTAATTAAGGATTAAATATAATGTTATTTTTTTTTTCTAAATACATCTAATAGCATGCGTAAAGGGCATTGATTATTAATTAAGCCTGAGATCTCTTCGTTAATATTCTATTATTGTATATTATTCATAATTTTGAAAGTGTGTTGTAGAATTTCCATGCAATTACTGGGTTTATGTAGGCCGTTCATGCTAAAGATTTTAAATTTCATAACGGCTTAGGTTGAGGGTAAATGATATTTTCATCTAACCTTTAATAACTTTATTATTCATTAAATGCAATCATAACATTTTCGCGCTCTTAGTGATTATTAAAATTTCAGGATACGTCCGTAAGGAAATCTTATTTTGCAGATAACACAAAATAATTACCCTTTCTTCACTTATAAATATTTTAGCATTTAAAGCATTATTTTCGTTAAAATATTTATGGGGGTAAATGCAATTTAAGACTATTTAAAAGAACAAAATAACAAAATAACAAAATATTTTCTTATTTAATGCTTTTTTTATATTGATTAATTTGATTTTTAAAATTTTCAGAAAAAATCTAGATGCAAATTTATTACATTTTATGTTGATAGTAAATTTTCCCTTTTCGCATGGAACGGAATGCATAAAACTTTGCTCCATAAAAAATAACTAAATAAATGAACAAGGAATTGGTTTTAGGCTTTTACTGCAGGAGTAAATTGATGCTCATTATTATTTAAGTATTGCATTAATGTAAAAGGATTATTTAATAGAGAAACGTGAGTTTTTTCATTATTAAAGACATTTCATTCGGGCGTTAAAAGGTTATCCAATCCCTTCATTAAAACCGTTAATTTTAGGCCTACTAGGATTATCCCTTCCGATTTTTACCCTTTTACTTACAAATTTTACCAAAATAATTTTAAGTGTAATTTCCACTTGAAAAGTTTCTAGTGCGATATAAGTAATTAGTTATTTTTAGTCTAATTTTTGTTTGTTTGTGTGTATCAGAAATATGCAATAATCACAACTAATCTAGAAACTAAGATTACCGAGCAATATAATTCCATTAATATCCTCTGAGGCGTTGCTAGTCCCCCATCGGGCGCCTTCGCAGGTGGCGCATAGGGGAATGCCTCTCAGAGATGAGTTGTACCGAGAAAACTAAATACTCGGGGCGCATAAAAACTTACAATCCACTCAGCGTCTGCCCTTATTTAGGCAGCAGAAATGTCGACTACAAGTCAGGTGGGGAGGAATAATTTGGAATGGCGACACTGGCGCAGGTGGCAATCCCTGCTTTTAGGGGTAGTATTAAAGCCTGATAGAGACCATTTAAATGGGAAACATGTCATATTCTAAATTAATGTAATAAATAACAGCTAGCGACCACCGTCTTGTACGTGCCACTATAGTTCTGAACACAAAAATTGAAAGAAATTAGCTAATAAATAAACTACAAAAGAACAAATTCGGAATAAAGACGAATTCCAAAAAATACAAAAAGTAAACTGAACGATCTAAACTCATTAAAACCAATGAAGATGAATAAACTCCCCATAAAAATTGTAAATAGTCTACAAGTGGCGATATAAGAAGTATGTACAAAACCAAAACGAGGTCGAGGAAAAGGTAAAATAAATGCAAATACACTAAGATTAATGGAACGGTACTAAAATCAAAAATGTCTTTGTTAAAGCAAAGAATAACAATGGTTCAAAATCAATATGGACCAATCGCAAGTAATAAAGAAGAATTCGTACCCGCAATTTAAGCTCTCTATAAATAACTCTAGTACCACAACAGCAAAGTAAAAATATTTTGTAGACACTCGGACATAAAATAAATCGTGGCAAACAAGATCAAAGCTCGAATTCATCCTTAAAAATCCATTTATTCTAAAATCTCAAGCGAAAAGTCTATGAAACATGTGTTTTGCCAGTAACAACGTACGGTCTTGAAACTTTGGCATTAACTACGCAAAGCGTAAATGGTCTCAGAATCATATAGAAAGCAATAAAAAAGGCATATTAGGCATTAGTCTAAGGGACCGTGTTAGAAACGAGTAAATACTCAGAAGAGAAAACATTACTGACCCGCACAACTTTTGGCGCAACTTAAGTAAAGATAGGCCTGACAAGAATCAAACAGGTGGACAAACAAACTTATAAAAGGAATATCCAGGGAAACTAGAAGAAGTACTGGAAGACCTCAAAGTGGTGAGCACAATATAAAAACCGCCGGTAAAAACTGGATAAAAGCAGCACAAGACAGAAAAGCGTGGAAGGAATTGGAAAAGAAATTCGCCCAGGAATGGATGCCATTGGGCTAAAGTTTGCCCATTGCAGACCCTAAAATATTTTTACTGGATGTATTACACAACAGCAAAACACATTGCTTCGCTATTAGCTCCACTATATTAACTGGTAAGGTTTAATTCCTTTAAATCTTCTTTGTTCGTTGGGCATTTGTGTTGCTTTGACGTCAACGTGATTATATAGCCATTCTTAGTTTATATGTGCATATTTTCTTATCTTATCTGCAACCATTTCCACACTTAGGTCTCTGTGTAGATTACTATTTCTTACGTGTCCAAGGAACATTCAGAATATCCCTTAGTACTTTGTTTTGAAAATATTGTATGATTTTTATATTGCTAATACAGGCACACCCCCAAAGTTGCATGCCTTATATCCTATATCCATACAGCTTTTAAAACTTGGTTATATAGCATGAGTTTATTATGTGTTGACATCTCGGATTTTTTGCCCATCATCCAGTACATGTTTCTCTATTTCAGATTAAATTCATATCGTTCATTATTATTGTTATTGTTATTAGATATCCATGCTCTGGTGTCATTGCGGGATCGTATAAGAAATGAAGATTTACGGAGAAGAACAGGCGTCACTGATGTTGTTAACCATATATGCAAACTCAAGTGGAAGATGACTGCTCGCGTGGAGACCGCGCATGAATAAAAGAAGCAAGGAAAGACCCCCAACACGATGGACGGATGATTTAAAGAGATGTGTAGGCAACTGGATACAAGGAGCTCAGGACAGGAACATTTGGGCAGAAATGGGGAAGGGTTATGTCAAGCAGTGGACACAGAGAGCTGAATGATGATAATGATGATATTAGATATTTAGTGCATCAATATCCTTGCTTTAGTCCTTCTGTAACCGGAAATCTTTGTTTAAGATAGTTTTTACTTATTTTCGATGTTGCATCTTCGTCGAATCCCATTACAGCAATTAACAGTTCGATGTTAATGTTCGCCTTTTTTAACATTTCCCACAGTTTAATCAGATGTACACACTATCATAGGCTTTTCTTAAATCTACATATAAATAAGTGAATGTGCTTCCTATATACAGGCGAGCTTCCTTTCTATGAATTGTGTAAACAGATGGTCAATTGTTGAACGTTTCTGACTCTTGCTTGTTCTTTCGCTTTTAAGTCTGTACACTTCGCTTCTATACTATTTTTAAATACCTACGCCCTTGCATCATAAGTCTGTCCATGTTATCATTGCCTCTGCGCCCAATATGACCAAAGAACCCCTGAATTTGTTCCTGGGCAATTTGAGACTTCCTCGTAGGTTCATTAATTTCTTAAATAACGAAAGCATTTTTTCGTCTTGCATCACAGCTCTAAGGAATCCATGCTCTTGAGATCTTGTTTTTTATAGTCCATGTTTTAGCGGAAAATAAGAACACTGGAAAACCCAATGTCTTCACTATCTGTTTCTTTGTATTCCGTATTATGTTTCCCTCTTTTTAGATTTTCTGTAGGTTTTGCATTGTATTTCTTGCCATTTCGCATCGTCTCTTAATCTCATGCGTCGCGGTACGGGGTGATTGCCTTCTTTAGATTTTTTGATTGTTTGTCGGATGTTAAATATTTGTTACCGCGCATCTTTAACTCTGACGAAGCTTCCAACACTGTGGGTATCTGCCATGATAGATGGGTTTTTAAGCATTTATTGACAATGTGTAGCATAACTTTTCTCGCATGTGGTATGAAAGCGATCAACCGATACTTATCATATTTCTCTCTAGAGCATTTTTAGTGCAAGGGTATAAATGCTAAGGTAGTTAATTTCGCTGGCTGGCCATAAACCATTCCATACCTTCTGACAGATTTTGTACAATACATCTACACCTGCTTTACCCATTGCTTTTATCACCTCCACGGTTATTCTATCCATACCTGAGGATTTATTGTTTTTTAGTTTCTTTATGGCATACCTGATTTCTGATTTTATAATGTAAGGTTCGTATGTATTAAAGTTCATTTGTGCTGGGATTATCAACATTGTCCTCAAAAATCTTACTGTAATGGTGATCTATTCAGTTAATATTCCTGCGATATATGTTATTTTCTCACCGCATGTGCTCTAAATTGCCCATGTACGTGTATACTGCTTTGTTATTTTCCTAAAAGGTTTGTAAAGGTCTTTTATGTTGTTTGAGTTAACATGTAATTGAAGTTCTTGACATGTTTCCTTGATATAGTCATACTTATCTTTTCGACAAGCTCTTAAAATTTGTTTGTTTAATAAGAAGTTTTTAAGGTGATCCTATTCTGTCCGCATGCGAGTTTTTCTTAGTGTGCGTCTTTCCTGACCCAAGTCAAGAGTGGCGTCAGTCATTCAGTGTTGGTGTTTTTGTACTGTATTTTTTTTTCAGCAGACTCAATTACGATAGTTTGTGCCCTTTGCCATGACTCTGAAGACGACACGACCACGCTCTGGGCAGCAGTTTTTTGCGGATTTCTCTTGAAATTCATAGAGGTGCTGACAGTTTTGTTGGAAGATTTTTTAGGTGGTAGTTTCGATTTTAAACGAATCCTGAAAGGGAGCAATGAGTGGTCACTTTCGCACATTTTGTATTGACGATCGCCACTAGAACTTCATTATGATATAACCAATTTTATTTTTGTAGTTTTCTTTGGGAGACTGCCAAGTGGTGTTGGAATAAAGTATTCGCAATTGTCAGCTGCTGTTCGATGCAGAAATTGATGAGTCGCTCGCCTCCCACGTTTCTGCTTCCTGTTTCATATTTGCCAATAACTTTCCTAATGTGAATAACAGTAAATGGTCAGCCCAATTCCGCATTTAAGTCGCCGAGAATAACCTCGATTCGGAATTTTTGGATGGTTTCTTTAAGGGTTCCTCTTTAGTTAACTGAATTGTTGGGGCAAAAACCAGTATAAAATTCAGAAGAAATGGCGAGCAGTTAATTTTTATTGCAATAATTCGATCGTTAACGAAATTATAGAAGTTACACATTTACTAGTGTGTTTCGCAAATGCTACACCGTTCCAACTTGGACCATCATGACCTGAAAAATATATTGTACTGCCATTTTGTGCTGTAAAATGACTAAATCCCTTTAATGTGTTTCGGATAAGCACGTAATCATCATCTTGTATCGGTTGAGTTCCATTTCTACAATGTGCATTTTTTCTGGAGCAACCAAGTAGTCCTCGGATGTTCCAACATTTATCTTATTCTTGTTTAATTGTTTAAGTTTAATTTTCTCTGTTTCTTCTTAAGGCAACCAGCTCCCCTCCACCCCCCCCCCCCCGCAGTTCCGAATGATGAAGGATTCGGTTTAACTCCGGAATTGTTTACTTTGAGAAAATTTCTTGGGAGAATGTTGATTCTGAGGTGGGTTCCCCATGCCATCCTCAGTGGAGTTTTGTCGGGAATTTAGTCCTGCTATCCAAGTTATTCATGGTTATACCACCAATATTCGGTAGCCAGAGCTTCGTTGGTTTTATAACAGGGTCTACCACGTGCAGGAAAGGTTGGCACTTGAGTGTCATTTGATGTCCTGCGATGTTGAGCGACACCCCTTACACCCCAACTACTAATTTTAGTTAGCCGTGGAAATAATATCTGACATATATCACATTCATCTTGTACTCCACGTTGTAGGAACTGTAATACCTGTGACAAATTTGTTCGTCGCTGTGATATACGAAACCTTAGAGCATTAAAAAGCTCCTTTGATGCTTTTTTTTCAAATCTGCAGTAAAAATGGAAGTTCCCATTTTTAAACTTTTAAAGTTACCCTCGCCCCTCTCAAAATTGGTGGCGTGGCTATGTAATTTTAGCCCAAATGAATATCAAAAATATTAATTTTTCAACTGGGACATTCTTTTGTACGTTGCTTATTCACGATGCTTCACTTGAATCGATGAATATAATACCAAAAAAATAATTATTTTACTAACCAGGAAATCTTTTTATACTGACCAAAAATTAGTTTTATACTGACAAAAAATAATTTTATACTGATCAAAAAATAATTTTATACTGGCCAATAAATCAATGTTTACTGACTATTTGTATTTTATACTGACAAAATTAAAAATATATACTGATATTTTTCTAAAAAAATATACTAACTAAAAGTGAATAAAACTACTGACCAAATAAATAGTTGTGTTTATTAATTAGCGAGTGTGGATCTTCCTGCTAATAGAACGGTACCGACTGCTTACCTTGGATTAATTATTGGCGTGCCGTTAATTTTAATGTCCATGTCTTTATCATCAAGTGCTTTCTTTACCATGTTTTCTGAGTACATATTAAAGAGGAATGGTGAGACACTTGATGTACTTCTCTCTGTATTTCTATTTCTTCAGATGTTATGTCTTCTACTCGTACTGCTGCTTTTTGGACGTAGTGAAGGTTTGAAATAATTTCTCTGAGGTCTCTTTTTCTCTTTAGTAACATTTTTATAAGTTGGTCATATCTATTTTCATCGAAGGTTTTGGTATAGTTTATTAAGCATGTGTGTAGGTCCTGATTTACGTTTATGTATCTTTGCGACAGGAGTGCAAACAATGCCTTCCTTGATCTTAGGCCTTTACGGAATCCAAATTGTGTATCTCTGATGTCTGCATCTAGTTTGTTACGTACATTCTATTTTGGATCACCCTCAACAGCATTTTCAATGTGTGAGCCATTAAGGTGAACGTTTGGTAGTCGGAGCAACGCTTGGCACATTTTTTTGAGAGGGTTATAAAAGTTGATAGCAACCATTCATTTGGTATCACTTCTGTTGTGTATATAGTATTGGTTCATTCTACCAGAATATGAATCTGATCCTCCTCTATCTGTTTAGGTATTTTCGCTGGCAGTTGGTCGACACCTGACGCTTTTCGGTTCATTATTGTATTGAGTGCATATATCACTTCGTCTTTAATTATGTCCGCGCTAAACTCTGCTTGTATATCTTCAAGATTTGTTTTTCGTCTGTCAGTTGCGCAAGTAATTCATCCATATTTCCAGTTGATAGAAATAAGAGAAAAAAAATGCAAATGGAAAGATGGCAGAAGGTGTGTTGGACAATCTGAAAACTATGGGAATTACGAAATTATAACCTATTAGCACAAGACAGAAAGCGATGGAAGGTGGAGGTGGAGTCGGACACGGACACGGCTTTGGTCACCTCGGCACCCTACAGCTCGGCTTCGGACACCTCGGCTTTGGTATAGCGGCTTTGGAATAGCAAAGCAAGAATAAATACTAATTGCCAGTTTACAATTATTATATAAATATATAAATATTCAGTCCCAAATGGTAATTTGCATAGGAAATCGCATTTAAAAATTCCGTGAAATA
>JARJDX010081443.1:0-13612 GCA_030264735.1 Gymnusa sp. GC000175
TACGTTATCTGCAGTGAGGTGCGCCATAGTTATGGTGTATATTGGAATTGTTTGATAAGTGTTGTTTGAACACGCGCTTGCTCCTCTGGAGTCAGGGCCGAGGAGGGAGGGTGGAGCGCGGTGGTCCGTAGGCGGGGTTTGGTGGGTAAGAATCCCACAGTATCATGAAGACTTCCAAGTTCAAATGGTCTCTATGAAGATTTCCCTCGCTGCAAACAAAAAAAAATATTTATCTTAGGTCGGGCACATTCTTTTAACATCAATTCTCAAGTGCACTATCATGGTGAACAATAGCCAGATTATTTTTCTTCGCTTACTCATAAAATTCTATCTCAAGATAGATAGACCGCTTAGCTACATGGCTAAAGCATTAGCTTGCTTCAATTTCGGAAAATTTTTCATCCAAAATGGTGCGGGAAAGCAATCCTACCAAACCAAGGTGTCTAAAGCGCGATCGTAGAGCTTCTGAACTAAAAACCCAGGCATTGAGTTCTATTCTCCCTCAGTTTGAAATTTTTGGCAAATTGTTTTACGACCCTCTCCGAGAAGGCACCATAAATATACTTAATAGTCAAAACAAAAATATCTATGCCGCTGTAGAGATGAATAGTGTCGAATAACACTCTAATTCTTCAATTTTAAGGGTTGCTCGCGTAGGTTGAACTAGCAGACACTTTTTTAATGGTTATGACAGATATAAACAGAGTAAAAACATGAAGGTTCTATGAGTGGGGGCTCATGCTATAATTAAGCTTCCTAGATGCGTTTTAAGATTTACTGATATGATTAATCAGACATATGAAGATCTATCTCGCGCGCTTCCAGGAAATGATCTGGTCTAACCTGCTTCACCGGATCTGGAACGGATTAATGGAGAAAGATTCAAAAAATTCATTTTAAACTGATAAGCGTATGAGTTAGTAGGAGATCAGTGCGCCAGTTGGATACTAGACTGGAGTCCAGTATTTAAAGTAGGAACTGTGCCAAAAGTTTGAAGAGACATGTACGGTGCCATATGGATGAGTGAAAGTAGACGCCTATTAAACCAATATATTTAAGGATGAGTTTTTGAAAGCATTTATTCTCCAGCTCTGGGTTTTTGGTTAGCTTACAAGTTAGCTCTCTCGCCTACTGGCCCAATAGCTTCTTAAATCCATTCGCTCTTGCATTTCTCATCTAGTCGGAATTAATACTCTCGATTTTTTTCATCAATACCTTGGATTAGATATTCCATTCGATATTACTGGTTTGCTCCAGTTCTTTCATATGTTTTTTGTGGTAAATCATCACACAGCAAAAGCCGATATATCAAGTTTGTCGTGAGACAAGTAGTCAAGTATAGCAGGGATTTTGGGCACCTGCCGCGGTAGAAATCGTAGATTTTAGTGAAGAACCATAGCTCCATTTGTTTATGGGAACTATCTCATAAGTGTGGACTTAAAATGCGTCTGCTCCCTTTGAACCGAAACTGAAGAGGTAAGGAGGGCATATTTTAGAATTTGAGTTTTAGTGGGCTAATATCCCCAAGTTTCATGAAGAATTCTAAAGCTCCAGTAGTTCATGAAGATTTCAACAGCTGCAAACCTGAAATATAATGGCACCTTAGCCGCTCCACTCTCAATCGCAATTAATTCTTGATATATTCTCAAAGAGTTTACAATGTTTTGTTCAATAAATTCTTCAATTGACTAATCTTCAGAATCTATAGTTGCATGTACACTTCAACTTTGAAATGTATTCACTATTTTGTAAATTGTAATAACAAAATGGATCGCTCTAGTTTTACACTTGTGAAGCAACAAACTTCTACCATTTTGGTTTTTCTTTACTTGTCTCAAAATTAAAAATTTGCTTGAACATGTAAGAATAATTTTTAAGTTAAATTTAGAATTGAATCATTTTGCATCTTTAAATAACAAATTTACAAATTTTGTGCCCATGAGCGGTTTTATTAGAACTAAATCCAATAATGAAGTAAACAGCGATTCTTTAACCGGCATCCCCACTCTTGATGATCTGATTAAGATAGTCCCAGAGACGGTAAATGCCATATATGAAGATGAGAACTCTTTCATCCACAACACATTCCTTCAGATCGTAGTCTCTCATCATTTAAAAAACTTCAGTGAAGCATTGCTAGTTCTTGGAGCAGAGCCAAAGATTTTGTGCTCCTTCAAAGAACAGGTTGCTGAAGAGGAGATGGATATGAATGAATCAAGAATCTTGATTGCTTGGAGATACAAGGATATGAGAATCAGAAAAAATAAATTAGCATTTAATCTGCTTGAAAAGACGCCTATCCCTGAAGACAGAATAATTCCCGATCTTGAAAATTTCTTGAAGATTCTAAAAGATACAAAGCAGAAAACATTTGTTGTTTTTTCTCCATTTGCACCGCTTTACGGTAAAATGACTGATTTTGAAATATGCAAAATTCTTTTTGAAATCCGAAAATATACAAAATTAAATGGTCACACGCTATTCATGTCAATTCCCACGTTTTTCTACACTGTAAAATTTAGCCAGTTCATGGATAATGTTATCAGAATCAACTCTATAATTTCACCCCCAGGCACAGTTGCTTTGTATAGCGCGATTGTTGAATTTGAAAAGATTTCTTGCATCGGAAACCTGAGAGTCAATTCACTACTGAGCTTCAAATATGGTTTGAAGATAAAATCTAGAAATTTTGTAATAGAAAAAATTGATGTTCCTCCTGAAGAAACTGACTCCACTACTGGCTGCAGCACTGCATTTTGATTGTAATCATCCAAAGAGAGGATAAATTAAATATGTTTCTATTTTGAGTTTTGTGAACAAATCAAACCAAATTTTCAGTATTAATTAAATTCCAATTACAGAATAAATACAAGAGATGATAGGATTGAAGAAACAATTGAGCCAGTAGGCGAGACAGCCAACTTGCAGGCTTAAAATCATATAAAAGAGGAGAAAAGAAAACCAGTATAATTTAACCCTTAATAAATAATTTCTGCTCAAAAAAATTTAAAATGTTTAAATATTAAATTTCATTACTTCAATAAATTAAGAATTAAAGCTTTTTCAATTAAAAAACCTTTGTATAATGAATAAAATGATGTAATCTTAAGTTAACTGGGTAGTTGGTTCGTTATGAAAGTCTTTTCCAAAAAATTTAGATATTGGCTCATCAAATAGAAGAAACCAGTAAATATTCTAACCTAATAGACCAAATGCTGAAGAATAATTGCTCAACTTATGGTTGCTCTGCACCTCACTGTAATCTTTCAAGCTTCAAAGTTTTGGGTTTTGTAGCATTTAAATTAGAGATTCAAAAATTTGTTGGTTTCGCTAATGTAGTTCTTTAATTTAAATAGTATATTAATTAATACAGTGATACGATTAATCAAAACTATAAAAAAGACAAATGAGATAGTTTAAATGATATTGAGATTCTTTTCACGCACAGATAGTGAACTTTAAATAGATGCGTCGAAATATAAGAGATTAAAGATGATAACGTAGTGAATTTGCAATTAAACTCAAGATGCTTCTAAATACGCGTATATAGACCCGGAATAAACTATTAAATTAATTACATTGATTCGATGAAGCTCATGCATGCTAATTAGTGTAAGTTTGTCTTATATTGGATTGCAGTAATATAAAGGACTTTAGTCTAAAGGAAATCTAACTATTAAATTAAAGGGTTACTGTGGAATTTTCATGAGTGGCTCTTTGTTTTTCCTTAGTCAATCTCTTCACTGCTTCCGATACCTCTCCCTCAAGATCATCTTCTTCAACGAGACTCCGTCTCCGACCAAATTATATATAGTAATATTCTAAAAAAATTAAATGATTTTGATTTGACTTATCTAAAATTAAAACAAATTATGACTGGGAAACCTCTTAGATACCATTTATATGATTGATCATGAATTAAAAGAGATTTTAAAGAAAAAATGGAAATTTAGCTTTCAGCAAATGAACTTGTGCAAATTGATAATATATTTCCGAAATAGCATTCTTTAGATTTGTAGTTTGACGGAATAAGTGGCTCCTTGCCGATAATTTCTACTTTTTAAACTTCTTATGATGCTTCTCCTTTAAATTCATCATCTTAACAAAATCAGGTCTTTGTTCAAATGATATGCTCATTTACTATGCAATCGACTTCATCCTTTTCTGCAAAATTAGATCTTCGCTCGAATACTATGCCTATCTTAAATATCAGTTCTTTATGTATACGTCAAAGATAGATGATCGTGAGAATTACTTTATATAATTTCGCCAAATTAACACAACACTATTTCATTTCATAAAAATGGGATTATCTTAAGTTTAGAATATTAAGCAAACCAAAACGAAAGGAAAGTTTGGTAATGCAGAATCAAAAAAATAGGATTTAGGATGCGATAAACTGAACGGAGAAGCAGAAATGAATCAAATTAAATTTATTCAAAATGCAACTGAAACTCAATCATTCATTTCGTCAAAGATACGCATTGAATACTTGGCCAAATACATTTCGATTACAGAAGTGATGCCAAAGAGCAACTGATTTCCGAACTTGTTGAGACAATAAAGAACTACAATATAATTCAAACAGGAATTTGATTCTTTACCACAAACTACAATTACCCTTTGAATGATTTACTCTAGCCTCTTTTATAATATCTGCAAATATTTCAGTAAGAAGAAATATTTAATTAAGGGCCGAGTTGCTTTTTTTTCTTCTCTGCACTTTGATTTGGTTTTAAGCTTTCAAGTCGACTGTCTTGCCTACTGGCTAACTATTTTACTTATTTAAATAAAATTAATAGAAGCCGATTCATAAAAATATGTCAATGAAATCACCAATTTGCTCCAACAAGGACGTTTCCCGACATAAATAATCTTAATTGGCTGTAATTTAAATTATTTGTGCACTGAAGATATTGATTTATGTAATTTTATAATTTAATTCTTTAATTGATATTCGCTATTGAATTTATACCCGCCTTTAGAATTGTATTCATACTTTCATAAATCGACTATTCAAAATCCTATATTTCAAATCAATTTATAAATGAAATTAAAGTGACATTTGATTTTAAATTTCGGGAGTTTATTGAGCAGCTATTTATCGGGGAATTTTCTAATCCCCATCGCTTCGCTCTGACTCCATTCTTCTCAAAGACATTTCATCTACGAAGGAATGATATATTGCTTTTGACTGAATGTTAAAGTCTCTAAAATATGTTTTATGCTAGATTTGAACTCGGTTTTTCAAGATATATCAATTTTATTAGAGATCAACAGAAATATTTCATAACTGCTGTTTTACATAGTCCTTTATAATTCTTTACCGATTCTGTTATATTTCTTTGTGAGAAAATTTCTAATAGTTTTAGATTCAATTGAGCAAAAAATAAATTTTTATTGGATATTATATTCTCCTTTAATTCGTTTTTAGTATAAACAAAAACTGTAAAAATTATCCATGATCTCGGGATCGCTTCTGAAATCACATTTTCTGACCAGCTTGTCAATGCTGATAATTACTCCAATATTTATGATATCCTTCGGGAGCAGATTGCTATACAACAAGAAATTTGATTTATCTATGTCTTCAGACATCGCAAATTTTGTTGATGATTCGAGATTTGTATATCTTTTATCCTCCATCGCAGGCCAGATATTCCATTCAATCTTCACCAGGATCAATGGAGGATTCATTATTCTTCCCGTTTTTGAGTGCGCCGACGCTTCCGCGAAAATACATTCAATTTGTACAAGCTATCAGTCTTCCAGTCTCACTAATACTTTGATCTGCTTATCTATTTCTTGTATTCTTAGCTTTGTTTTTCTGTTTACTCTTTGGCTTATTAACGCCGGAGATATTATTAGAATGCTGCCTGCAAATATAATTCACGCTTTGATGCTGAAGACAGGAATAGAACTGTCTTTATTTGGCTGCTCTTACTTTTTTACAAAACATATTTTCAATACCGTTATGTTTACCGTTGTTTCTTTAATTATTACATCATTTGCACTATTTTTACTTAAGAAATATAAAAATCCTCTGTATATCATCGGCCTTATTTTAATGTTATATCTTATTATGAATATTATAAGACTTTGCGGGGTCTCTGAATTTTTATATTCCAATAACCTCTTCATTTCTCGCCATTGCAACGAATTGTCATTTAACAATTTCATTTCAAAAATTGATTTTAAAGAGATAGACTTTTCTTTAATACTAAAAAACTGGTTAAATATCATCTCTCTTGCCATATATCCTCTTATTAGATTTTCTGTAAATGTTCCCGTCTACTCTTCAATTCTGGGACTGGATATAAATACAAACAAGGAATTACTTCCTGCGGCTATTTCTTCTCTTCTATCATCGTCTGCCTTCTATCCCTCTGCTTTCAATTGTAGTGGCTCAGTTTTCTTTTATGTCTGTGGCGGCGTTTCAAGATTTCATTCTTTAATTGCTGGGATTGTTATGATTTCAATATTCTTTACATTTCACTCAATTGTAGAATTAACGCCAACTTTTGTTGTTGCATTAATTACAGAATTCATTGGAATCAGTTTTATTCTGGAATACGGGCATAGTTTTTTAAAATTGACTTTGATGGACAAGATCAATGTTCTCTTCTTACTTGTGGTAGGATTTATATCTAATGGAAATACTCCAGTAATAATTGCTATCGGCTTGGCTATCAATATAATTTTAACATTACTTACAGTCAAGAGTTTTAGGAATAAACCTATTGAAATAATGAAGTCTGAGGGAGAGGTTACAATAAAGGTTTTCGGCAAATGCGACTTCACCAATATAATGGAATTAACCAAACACAAGCATTCCAGGATGAACATCGATCTTAAAGAGTGTAAATACATTGATATGACTGCTAATGAGGAAATAAAAGCGCTTCAAAGCGAGACTAATGTATCTTTGAGAATTATTGGTAATCCAATCAACTTAAACGTTAAGAATACCATTCTTGTAGAGGGCTTGGAACTAAAGTGATAAATTAATTGCATTCTATTTTCAATTGAAACCCATATAAATAATTTCTTTATTAATATCTTTTAATTCTATACTTAAATATTAAAACTTGATTTGTGAGCCAAACTTGAACCGCGCTTAACATTCTTCTTGTTTCACTACTTCTTCAACAAATATATTGCATTCAATGCGATTATATATGAAGTAAATTGCATGCGTTCAAGGGGTTTCCTCCCCATAGTGATATATTCAACCTTTAATATTACATTTTGTAGCATCTTTGTGGGATTTAATCTGTTTTAGGGCTTGATATCGACTTTCCTGCAAAATTAAGATTTATTATAGACTTTAAACAGGCAAATATTAAGTTAGATACATTAATGATAAACATCGGAAATATTCCTATTGATCTTAAAGGAGATTTTTTATTTCTCATTTAAACTAAATAATTGTAATGGAAGTTAAATAGAGTAAGCTTCTGGCGGAGGTTATAAAAATGATCAGAACGGATATTGGGGACATAAAGGATTTTAATGGGCAAATTCAATAATTTATTTAAGGGTGTATTGTAGATTGTCTTTAATTTCCTTAACTCTGGCTTTAGCCTGCCAAGAAAGCTAGCTTGATTGCTGGCTAAATAGCATCTTCAATCCTTTTTTCTCTAGCACCGCGTCAGTAATCGAAAGATATACTCTCGAGTGTTTTCTTCAATACTTTTAATTGGATATAAGCTTCGATGCCTCTGGTTAGACTATGCTCGTTAACATGCTTTTTGCGATATGTTATTGCCACACCGTCCCAAGTCATAAAATACGGAATGAGGATCATATTTTCTTGTCCTTTCAGATTCTACATTTTGAAGTAGATCCTAATTATAAATTCTTACTTCAATCAAAATGATCTCTAGCCTCTTCATATATATTCCCGTAAATTTCATAATAATATTGAGTTTTCCAATTATTTGTGATTCAACTCCCGGTTAAAATATATTAATGAAATCAACATTGAAATGAATTAGAAACAAATGAAATGATGAATTTGCCGGGAATTTTAGATCACATTTTAAATCGGAATACATTTATGAAATCTTAAGCTCATAGATATAATAATTCATCGGTCGTGATCAAAAGTACTTAAGCTAAGTCTTGGGTTTCAGGAGGAACTGTATATAAATATCTCACTCGTTCGTACCATTCAATTCAACAATCCCAGGAACTGTTATTACTAAACAAATAAATTAGACTGTGTATTGCGGTATAATTTTAACTGGAAGCTGGCAACATGTCCCAAAAAGATGATCAGGAGTTTTTACAAAAATTTAATTAAATTTTTATGAAGAATAACATAAAAAATGTTTGCGGTTAATATTTACGAGACAAAAAAATTGATTTAATTAATAGATTTTGAGGTTCAGTCCAACTACTCATGATCTGCATCCTAACGACCAAATTAAATTCTTTGGATCACTCAGACATTAATATTGCATAATTCGAATATTGAATATTATCCAAGCCAAACGTGATTTAGCAATTGTAATTTTCAAAAACGAAAATATAAATTGCTGGAATTACTCCAGTATCTTCAAATATTTCTTAAATTAATCCCCTTATCTTTTCTAATATATCTACGCCTCAACATAAATATTATAGCATTAAACTCGAATATGAATGCTGAAAAGAGATTCTTGATTCTAAAAAAGTCTTTGGTAATCGGGAATGCACCCATAATCAAATCAATGATAATTAATAATCGTACTCAGTTCTATTGGAGGCTGGCGAGGGATCACTGGCTCAGAGATTGAGAGGCCCTAGAACAAACCACTAGCAAAAGGTTCAGTCCCTTGCTATGCCCCTTACCTGTTCTGTTGTTTAGCTGCCCATGGTTAAAATGTGGAAGGTTGGTAGAGATCCTGTCATGGGCCAAGTTTCTCTATTCCTGTAGGGCCGGTAGGAGTTCTAGCAACTCTGGAAGTATTAATCGAGTTATCCCACTTTCAGCACTGACCTCAGCTACGGCCTGGGGATCTAGCAGCACTTGCAAAATTTTCTTCTCCTCCGAGGAGCAAGAGAGTGCAGAAGGATATTTAAAAGCTAAACCCGATGCAATGTATGCAGTGCCTGGACAAACCCTACTTGGGCAGACGTTCCTCATTTGTTGCAGAACATCTGAAGTGGGCGGGCTCCGAGGATGTCAACCACCGGGCGTCTGCAGAAAGCTCCTGCTTCGGAAGACGAGGATGATATGAAACCTGGGCAATGACAGCTAATTATTCGACTCCAAACAGGTTTGGCGCCTGTAAGAACGTTATGCTAGAAGTAGATCCGCGACAAACGGGTGTAAGTATCCTAGGAGAACTAGCTATATGGTCTAAGCGATATACGCCTTATAGTGGTTTAGTCGTTTCACATAGTTGTTACATCGGGTCAAGAATTTCACAGATAATTCCGTATTCAAATGTTGACTTCTACGCCTATGCTGGGAAGCTTAAAATCTAACCGAGTGATTATAAATTAAATATATTTCAGTTCTATTGCAATGAACAGCAAATTTTAGCAATATAATCCTAAATTCTCTTAATCAACCGATTCAACTTAAAAACAAGAAATTTAGTTAAAAGTAAAATACAAAATTAGTGTTTCATATTTTACTTTTATTAATAAGAGTCAAGTTTGGTAAGCAAATTGTTGAATATGAAAACTTAAGTATCTTCAAGCCGTATCCTCTAAAGTTTGATTTTCTTTTTGAAGCTGCATCAAAATATTGTCCCTGAAGGAATCAGAATCAGAAGGGCACCCGAGAGCTTGGAGGATCAATTTGGTAAGGAGTGTTGATCCCTCTTCATTGAAAGATCCATTTTCAAGAGATATATCAAATTTAAAGATTGGGGAGTTGACCCACTTCTCTGTGGATGGCCAAATCTTTGTTTCAAAGCGTTCATATGACTCCTCTTGTGTAAAGTTGTTGGTTGCCAGATCTCTTCTGCATCTTTCAAACTTCATCTTATCTTTTTCAAGATTCAATTTGATTCTCAAAATGTTAAAATCATTAAATTCATGTGTATTTTTAATATAGGGTTTCTCTAAGATTTTAGAGCTATTATAAGGATCATATTCATCAATGTTGAAAATGAGATCATTAATAACATTCAAAGCAAATATACCTTCAATTATTAAGACTTGTGGATGGTGGTTTCTAACAACGAATTTCTCAGAGCTTCTGTCTGAAAAAGAATATTTTGATATCTCAACTGTTTCATTTGAATCATCAGAGTACCCACAAATTGTTCTCCTGATAGCATCCCAATCGAGTGCACGAGGGTTGTCAAAGTCGTAAAAAGGAACATTAGCAGGCGGCCCTGGGAAAGTCTTGTAATAGTGATCAAGCTGTATCAGCACATTTGATATCTTGTATTTTTCAAGCTCTGAGCGAAGATACTTAGAGATGGTAGACTTTCCAGATGTTGAGCAACCCTGTATAATAATCATCTGCTTCTTATTATTTGGTTTGCATCCATTTAGGCAGTTTTCCACAACTTCGGCTAGTTTATTCAAGCTTGAAGATACAGAAGAAATCGGAATCTTCATTCTCAGGATAAAATAAAATTTTTACAAAAATTCTCAAGTCGCAATTGCAAGTATGTGGTTAGACAAAGTTTCGAAATTTAATTAAACTAATATTTTCAATTAAGTTAGGCGTCCAAAACTATGATATGAAAGAAAATCGAATGGATTAATATGTAGGTCTAAAACAATAATTATCCTTTTATTATAACACGAGTTGATGCAACAAGACACCATTCTAAATATCGAGAATTCAGAAACATGCATTCAATTTGCCGTATTGCAAATACTCTTGAACATTAAAAGATGATGGAAGAAAGTATTATGTCAAAGTCGAGAAAAGGATGAATCTTCAAATATGTTTGTAGGAAATATATTGCTAATATTCATTTGATTTGATGTGGATATCTCAATGGATCTATTTCAAATCAGTTGTTTTCTTGTGCTGATATGAGCGTGAATTAAAAGCTGATAGATATCAAAAAAATATTACAATAACTTATAATAAAATTTATAGTCTAATTAAATTGAAAATACTGGTTTAATTAAGAATGAACTTCTAATTAAGACAAAAAATGTTCGAACTATTTTAATTATTATTTTAGTCAACTGATTGCAAAATTTAATGAAATCTATTAATGAGAACTGTTTGAATTCGCGAGTCTCAAACAAGGAATGTTTTCAGCAAGCGAAAATATAGAATTTCGTTACTACTCACCAAGGTAGTGCCCTTAAAGGATCGCAGTAGGAAGTAATGGGCAGGCCTCAGCGAAATAGGATATACAAGAAGGCCCCTGTATTGCATACTACGAAATCGTCCACAGCGCCCAGCGGG
The DNA here is from genome assembly GCA_030264735.1 of Gymnusa sp. GC000175. Classification (NCBI taxonomy): domain Eukaryota; kingdom Metazoa; phylum Arthropoda; class Insecta; order Coleoptera; family Staphylinidae; genus Gymnusa; species Gymnusa sp. GC000175. The sequence goes on from JARJDX010081443.1 coordinate 11,375, forward strand.
CTATGCAAAGATCAATGTGTGGAGCGAGCGGCATAGTGGATTACTAAAAGAGTGCTAAGTCTGTGTTTGGGTATAAAAGTGAATCGGGAAGATCCAGTGTAAATCCTGGTAAAGGTCCCATGAGATAGATGTACAACCCTTACTATTCGGTGGTGGACTCAACTGAGCGGCTGCTTATGGAAAGGCTCGGCGCTCTATGATAGAAAAAGCGTTTGATTACGAAGGAGGCTGAAATTAGACGAGCTTAGATATGAATCGCGACAGCTCAGAAGGGCAGTGGCATGCTGATAATGATTTTTGAGCAATTGGGATTATCGGATCTCTGGATCATTCTCCTTAAGCTATTCCAACACCAATAAATTGTTCGTCCAGAATGTCACAAGAAAGCCCTTGGATTTCTTTGTCAGCGTTTGCGAGCCAACAAAATTAAACAGAAAATATTATTCGATTGCCGGTCAAACTATGTATTTGCTTTATTTTGCAATTAGCATAAAGAAAATCGTAGTAGCAGCCTATGGCATCACTGGAATGAAGTAATGATTACAGTATTTCCTTCATTTTGTTTAAAATGTGATTTATTTGTGATAAGTTTGGTTGCACCAAGCCAATATATCGATTTGAGAGTTTTTTAGTTTTGATGCAAGAGCATTTTAATTAGCAGCAACTCAGTAAATCAATCAATATGAATAAAACTCATGTAAGATGCCACAAGTATTTTCTTCAGATTAATACTCTTGTACAAGGACATAGACTTTGCTCTTGTATCACACTCCCTTGAGCCTTCGTCTTCAGACATTTATCTTGGTAATCAAAATGAGTTCTTTGAATCCTTAAAACTATAATATTCCTGAGTTTGTAAAATACCTTATATATCTCTGCCCTGCGGTTTTTTCTATCGCGATTCTTTAAGGGTACTACAGCGGTGAATCGTAGCAATGCTCTTGATTCCAATTATTTATATATTATCTCCATCGGATATCTTAAATGATTAACACATAGCAGTTTAATTTCTTAACTCTAATTTGTGGAGATTTTCATTCATGACTTTAAAACCTTCACTCCGCTACACCAAGTTTTTAAAGTACTTTACTATTTGCACTGGCCTTCATAATGTCGGTGTATCTCAGCGTTGAAACATGTTGACACCAGTTCGGTAGGGTTGTTGGCTCTATTCCCGTTGGAGAGAAGATTCTCAAAAATGCTCACTATCAAGATCAACGGCAGCTCTAAGCGCCAATGCCACTCTCAAGAGGGAATGCCTCAGTAATCAAAATAAGTAAAATTACGTTATTGCTCAGCGCCGCAGTACTCCAAACAATCACGGTAGGAAGTAATTAGAAAACCGCGGTGAGAAAAACGATAGTCCGAAGATTCCTGAAGGATATAGAATATAAGCATCTACATTCCCAGTGTGCTTTGCTAGGATTTATTTGTGGAGAGAATGAGCGTAGAAGCTGGTGAAGCAAGCACTAACTCCGTGCCCAGAGTATATATCCAAAGCTGGGAAGATCTAGAGAAAATACAGGTAGCATTTGTCATGAATTAAATATGCAACCTCTGTGCCCAAAGCTGGGAGGTCTGAAGAAAACACAGGTAGCATTTGTCATGAATTAAATATGCAACCTTTACTTAGCTGATAGTTAAATTCACAGGTGGCTAGTTATGTGAAAGCTCTAAATCACTGATTGAAATATTGTCTAATTAGAAATGAGGTAGAAATCAATGCTTGTTTATGTAGAATATGGCTATAGATCAGGACTCGGTGAGTTAAGAAGCGATTTTTGAGCATGCGAAGTTTGATAGTTCTAGTTGTAAGAATTTGGTATCTTAGTAGTAGACATTAGGGTTAAGGTATAATTTAAATTAAATAGTCTAAATTCAAAATAGTAAAGATTCTCCTCAAAACTATTTCAAGCTGCCTGGCATCTATCTAAATAATTGTTTTATCACTGTGGGATTAAACGACAAATCCGATGATTTTTTTCTTCTATTTCACTATCTGAATCCTTTTATATGTTGTCTGACACCCGATTTCTTGCATTGATGGTTAATTTTTTAATTTAATCTTTAAAATATTGTTTAATCTATTCGCTCCAAATTAATTATTAAGCAGATGGAATATGGGTAAAAAGAAAAAATCTGAATCTGAAGAAAAAAAAAATTTGAATGAAAAAACAGATAACAGTCGAGGTGATGATGCAGCAAAAGACACCACCTCGCCACCAGATATGGGGGAAC
>JARJDX010081447.1:0-10834 GCA_030264735.1 Gymnusa sp. GC000175
ATTATTGACGGAAAGAAATATATCGAATAATCATCAAAGATCAATCAAATTCAAAGTCCCGAAATAGAAGTAGTAGTGGAAATGGTAAAAAAGCCGTAAAATCGATGAAAATAAGATCTAGTGGTCCAGAAATTATTCCATCAGAATAAATCAAGCACGGAAAACTTATGAGACAATTAATAACAAGTACGCTATTTACAAATACATAAATATTGGAAAATTTTCCCAATATTGGAAAGTAGCTTGAATAACACCAATACATAAAATGGCGGAAAGATATCTGTAACAACTATAGCTGTATCTTAGTAAAATACACTTTCAATGCTTCCCATGGTTTTTTAACTGGAACATTGTAGTATGGTATACTACAATGTTCCATACTAAGTATGCTTTAGTTAAGTCTACAAAATATATGATATATCTCTCAATTTGTGCTCAACTTTAAAGAATAACCGAAGAAGAATGAAAGTCGCAAGTGGTACGCATAAATTTGTTTGCGGTCGCATTTTGTGAACGGTCTAATTATTAGAGCAAATGTTTCCGTTGGTGTCGACCCAGTAAGTATGTGTGGCGCGAATGTGCCGAAAAACTCCTCAGTCTGTGTAAGAAAGCAACGCTAACCCCGATTTATGTTTACGAAGCAAAGCTTTCTCACAATTTTCTTTTATTACAATTTATGTATGTGTTCACATCTCTTAAAAGGGGTTAGTTTAACCTCCGGTTTGCCAGTAAAACGGAATCACTGTATCGCGCACTGATGTACCTCGTCTCCATGGTCTTTACATAAAATGTTTGGAAAGCACCGTACTAGAGCATACTAGACTCTGGTACAGTGCAGCCAGTCATGTATACAGAAAGTATGTTAAAGGAGGGTGATATTTTGAAAGAATTTTGCATCGGAAATAAAGACGCCTAGATGCATAGAGTCTGCCACATACCATTAATATTTTATATTTCGTTTGGACAACATATTATAAAAAATAAAAGTTCAAATAATAATGCTTAGTTAAATTATTGAATTTTAGAGAACTCTAAGGGAAGGCCACGACTTAATGCCCCTCCTGGATGAGGCCATCCTGATCAAACCGGTCTACAACTTTAAAATTTTATAGCAAATATTTTTTTTAATTGAAATAAAGCTGGTATATCGTGCGACCATAATGTAAAAAAGTGCATATTTTATGATCTAGATGTGATTTTTGATAATACAGCTTTTAGCCATGATGACACGGTCAAAGTTGTGAGGAAGGTGAACAATTTTTGAAATAATGCTCATAACATAGTTTGAACAGAGAGGTTTTGGATTAAATTTCGTTCTTGTTTGGCCAGTTAAAGAAAGCAGACGTTTTTCAAGAAGCTCTTGAGACTGTGTGTAGTACGTGTATTAAAGATTAGTGTTTGAAGAGCATTTTACAATTAGAACAATGCGAAATTAGCATTGTCCGCAAGAAGCACATCTAAACAACAACAAACTAAGTTTCAGTTTTACACCTACCTATTGAATTGGGAAGAATGCACCAAAGAAAAGAAAAGAAACAACGCACCGCGAGGTTTTAGATATGTTATATAAATATATATTTAATTACGTAATTATAACTTAATCACATATAAATGTTTAAATTATATAAATTATACCTAGGCATTGAGTAATGAATAAGAGATTTATTTTTTAGTCAATGACCTAGGTTCGTGTAGAACAACATGTCAAACTCGCGGCCCGCAACGAATGTTTTTGCGGCCCGCCCCGGCCAATATAACATCATACAATAATAATATAATAATAACGAAACGGTGCAAAATAAGATATAACATTTTTCTCATTCGTACTACATATACTTTTAAGTCAGATCAGGTGGCATGTATGTAGTGAACCACCCCCCACCCACTATATACAAATAAAACTATGTATCTATGAATATTGAAGATTTGGCCCAAGTTAGCTTTTAAGTTTGATTTTTCTGAGCCGAACATAAAACTTTTTGAGTCCCGAACAATTGGTCCCCCTTCAAAGTTTTTAAAATTATACAATCAACTACCGAAAGCACATATAAAAGTATAGCAAAATGTAATAAAAAGTGTGTACTGATAAATCCTAATAGTGAAAAGGGGTTAACAAAAAAAGAAACGACAAGTAATTAAAAGATAACAAGGTAGTACTAGAATAACACGCAATAATAGAATCATAACTGATAACTGCCTTGCCGCTTGGCTGGTATTCTAGTCAGCTGATTTGCATGGCGGCTGTTGTACGCGGTGTGAGCATCAGCATATCCCAAACGCCAAATAGCTTTGCAACACATGATTTCCCAACGCCTAGCGTTGACCAGGCATATCCTGTAATGGTTACAAACCTTGTTCCCGAATCACGACGTATAGCCCGTATCGTATTACGAAGTTTTGTTCAGCATATCGATGTCGACATAGTTTTGAATTAAAGTTAAAAGTAAATATCCAATAGAAAGGCCAATTGGCATTGTTAAATTTAAAGCAATAAAAATTTTGAATGTTATTTTACTTACAGTATAACTCTTAAATCCAAGAATTGATCATCTTACCCGCAAAAAAGAACAGCAGTAATCACATTAAATTGTACTCGCATGTCTTGCTAAATAAATTAGAAGTATTTATAGCTTACCGCATTTTGCATTTTTATTAGATATAGATATTAGATAAGATGAAAAATAATACCGGGCGAAAATCAGCAATTTTCTGGTTTTGCTATGGTACAGGGGTTGGCAGACCGAAGCTCCGGAGCGGAATGCGGCCAACGACATGTATATACATGTTATATATACATGTCGATGCATGCGGCTCTTTGCACTGGCTGTTCAAACACACAGACATCAACTTGAATTTCATCTCCACTTAAGTAGCCTACGAGTTAGGGCTGCCGGACGAACTTAGACTGGAACCGTATATTTACTACCACTCCACTCTCTACTCAACGCATATTCTTTCCATGCACATATGCATGCAATTCTAATTGTGTTAATGCGCATAAGTTTTTGCTTTTATTTAATATATTTAGTACGCATATTGGTAAATTAATCGCCGCTCATGTATTACGTAACTAAAGATGTCTAGAAAAGACATAAAAATTTTGTGAATGACACATTAAGTTCTTCTGCCTCAAAAGTGTGCCGACCCCTGGACTAGACTACCATGTATAACTAGTCTACACCAGTGAGCAACCGACACTCCTTTTATCAATAATATACTGTATATAATTTGGCTATTATATTTATACCCTACTATTATAAAAGCGGAAAGTTTAGATGTTTATTACTCAGTCACGCCTTAACGGTTAACGCCTAAACGGATTTGCATGAAACTTAGTGGAAAGATAGTCTATCTATGTCGTGGGTTAACACATAGGCTACATTTTTGTAAAGTGCCTAAACCCTAAAGAAGAGCTGGGCATGAATCTCACTAAAATTCGTATTATAAAAGTTAATTAATTTTTATGTCAAAATCACAAAATGAAGGTTACATGCTATCTTCTACGCTAGGATAATATAAAAAATATAATAAATAGTTCCTTAGGGAACAACTGCAACCAGGCTAGGTGACGGTTGCTGGTGTCTGTGCAACGCCGGGTAAAAACAGCTAGTATATAATAAAAATGAATCATTTGCATTTATGAAATTTTTTAATATTTTTTATGGTAAAATCTAATCAAATGTAAATTAGAAGAATCCCATGATATCCAGCTTTTCTCTGCAAGCAACTGAAAAAGCGTAACAGTTAAAATGGCTATAAATATCAGGCTAATTTTCCACCATGCTGAATATTGGTTATGATATATGAATCCAAAAGAAAAAAGTATAGATGGTCCAAGAATCATCTACCTACGCACAAGACCAGAACAAAAAAATGTGACAGAAGCCAGGGTCTGATCCTTTAGAGTTTAGAAGATTAATTAGCATTCTTGAAATTAAATAGCGCGAAGCAGATAATGCTAAAAGTTGAAGGGGTCCTGAGAGTTACTTAGCTGGTATCGGTTATTAAAACTTTCAAAATTTCGTGGCGGTTATTGAGAAATATAAACATATTTAAAAGCTGGATATCCCCACTCAAGAGAAAATGTGTGTTAAGACTACAATTTGGTTAAGACTACAATACTGCCGTATTAGTCAAATAGTCCCCGCCAGAGCAAACCGCGTACCCGCAACCGCCCCCTGCTCTTGCGATATTACTCTTAAAATCAAGAAAAGCCTAATTTTTTCATCGTTTATCCGTTTGTGAATACAGAGGATACCTCTATTTGTACAAACAATAAAAATATATTTTTCTATTTTAGGCTGAGAATGAGGCATCAAAAAACAATCAATATTTGTTGCAAAGAGCATACGATTTGCGTCAGGAGCAAGAGGATGAAATAAAAGGAGCCAACAGGATAATTCTTGCAAGCAAATGTTTAGCGATAAGAGAAGCGCAAATTGCCGAGAAGCAGGTATACATATTTTAAAACAAGTTCTTTATAAAAAGTAAATATCAAAATCTTTTTTTACTCCTATACATTACACGTAAATACACCTGTTTCAGTTGATACAAAAAGAATTAGATGAAGAAGATAAACGCTTGGACATGATGTTGGAACAACAAAGGCAGCTAGGTTTACGTGAGGAACAAAAAAAACGAGAGATGCAAGAGGAGCGCAATCAAAAGTATTTCGATACAGTGCTACTAAAAAATCTCTAATTTCCAAATGTACTTTTGCAGCTTTGTTGCTCAAATAAGGCAACAACTTAGAGAAAATGAAATTCAACATTTAATTGAAGTGGAACAAAAAGAAGAAGAGGCTCGTACCATTAATAAGATATTAGTAGCGGTGCAACAAGACGAAATTGAAAATTTACGCCAGAAGCATTTAAAACAACAACAAACTCGTGAAGAACTTAGAAAAGCAAATGAAGACATGGAAAGATTTAAAGCAATAGAAAGAGAAGAAGAAAAATTAGCAGATAATCGGGTAATTACCACTGTTACTATATAATATTCGTTAAAAATTTATGTATACATGCGACTACTTAATCATAACTTTTTCTAGTTGAAAGAATTTATGCGAAAAAAAGAAGAGAGAGAAGCGGCTTTGGAAGCAGAAGCAAACGAAATAAAAATGGCAAAGCAGAGGGAAATAGCAAGACTACAGTCACAACAAGAAAAAGCAGCCGATGTTAAAGCTCAAAGAGATGATATGAATACTTATCGGCTACAAGAAGAGGTGATCATATTAATCAATAATTTAAAATCCAATTTAATATGTTAAAAATTTAAGGCTGAACGTGAATGGCGAAGAAAAGAAAAGGAAAAAGCTGAGAAGAAAAAAGAAGCGACAGAAAAATTAAGAGTAGATCGCTTACAACAAATTGATGATATAAGAAGAGCGCAGGCGTTGGAAATTGCAAAAGATGAGGAGGAATTCCATAAAGTAAATATGTCTTATTTCTATTTAAATATTTTAATATTCGGGTGGCTCAGTACGTTTTACATAGACGATATCTCAAAAGCGCTTACTAGGACTGAAATAATTATTATTATTAAGTGAATTATACAAAGTCCTACTTTTTTTTAGAAAACTGTTTAATACTGGAAAAAGTTATTTTGCGATTTAAACTAAAAAAAAAATAGGACCTTAGATCTACAAACGTTGAGAAAATGCCAAACGAGCCAATTCAAACAAAGGCCAAAACTGATCAATTCTATAAAAGAAGTGATACAACGTACGAATATAAGCAGTTTTGAGGTGATACATATCTCCAATAATATTTCAAAAAGTCTATTCACAAATAAGAAATGAGTGGTACATACTCACATAGACATTTTTTTAATTTTGATCAAATTTTGTCCAGGGGGGATCCTAAAAATGTATTTCTATTGAAATCTCTTTTAACTTTCATTTACGAAGTAAAAGAAACTATAATAATCGTGAAAATTTTCGAAATCGAGATGTATGCAGAAATATTTGTTTTCGACTCCCCTCATTCTGAAAAAGTTGTTTTCAAAGTAATATCTGTCTGTCCCCTCTCAGCACATACGGCTAAACTGATCAGCCTAAAAATTCATATTTAAGCTTTTACCCAAAATATGGAGGACACAAGCGACTTTTGTCTAAAATCCAGGAACCCGAAGTGGGTGGGGTGGTTAGGTTTTCCTCTTTTTATCGTTGTTAGCTGCCAAGCAACAATTTTTTGAATTTGTTCCCATAGACATAATGTCATAATCAACTAACAATTAATGAAATAAGGTTATATATAATTCAAAAGTACGGTACAGTGTTGAAAATCACTATTTTATAACAGAATACATATTAATATATACAGGTAATCATCAAATACAAACTAAACGTTTAATTCTTTAAAGAAATCAGTAGTCTTAATACCTATTGGTCAAAATTTAAATTTCATTTTAATTTCCTACAGAAATTTTTTTGTTACTTTGGTCATTAAAGCCATTCATTAAAAAAAACTAAATATAAAAAGGACCAAAATGAAAAAGAATGCGTAAGTCTACTAAATGAATGAACAGGACACTTGCTCAAAAAAGGGTTGTTACACAGCAAGAAACCGATAAAGTGGTAGCATTATAAAATATAAATAAGAAATTTTTCTTTTAAAGGTAGCCAAAGCACAATATGAAACCTTTTTGAAGGAGGAAGCCAAAAAGCAACAAAAACGAGAAAATGCAGAGAAACATCGCAAAGAAATTTTAAGACAAGTTAACGAACGTGAGAGAGAACGAATTGAAATGCGAAAGAAAAAATTAGATGAAGGAAATGCATACCGATTGGAACATGAAATTAGAAATATACGCATCCAAGATACCCTCCAGAAGAAAATTGACGGCTTAAGGTAAAGTTATTAAAATTTAAAGAATTTTACTTACCGTTTATTTCTTCTAGAAACCAAAACGTTTCTGAACAATCAATTACAGACATTCAAAGACAGATTAATGCAAACCTCGCCAAAATGAAAGGAAAATAATTTGTATATTTTTCTTTCTAAGTGAGGATCTTAAATAAAACAACTCTATTCCTTCTTTTATATTTTTAATTCTCCGCTGAAATGAAAAAACATTAAATAATTAAGGTTAAACCGGGAAACCACATAATGCAAATAAAAAATAAATACGTTTACTCATTGAAAATGTAAAAATGTTTCAGATAAAAATTTATGTAAATTAAATTCTCACTCACTCTGTTTTCCTATTTTCTACTAAGTGGATGATTTTAATAGTAAGTAATTTAACACAGGACCATTCAGTAACTAATAAATACCAAGCAATATAAATGGAATTTTTTATGTTGCATTTTTTGAATTAAACCAAAACCTTTCTAAAATTTAAAACTGGAATCAAACAATGATCGCATGCATCAAAATAAAAGTACAATAAAGATGTGATGTCTCTGGAAGACCTGCAACAAGTAATCAAAACATGAAGATTACTCGTTCACACATGGATTGTTTTAATTCAGAAGATAAAGCAATAGACATTAAAATACCGAAGTAAACAATGAAATGAACAAAATACATCAAAAATGAAAAATGAATCAAACAAATTAATTATACTCTCTGCTTACCTACTCTTTATACCTTTAAAATGATATAAACATTTATAATATAAGTAATAATGACACAATATTTCTATCTAAAAGCATACAGTGCAAAACATTGTGAAAACCCTAATCATCAATCAAATAAATAAAATGGGGCAAAATGTTGAAAAGGGCAAATAACATGTAAATTACACATATAATAAGACGTAGGCATGGTAATGAAAAATGGCAGGATATTAATTAACAATACCGTACCTGAATAACTCCATCAACCTGCAAAAAATACAAAAAACACACAAGGCAAGGTAATATTAATGTTTAATATGTAAAGTGAAATACAGAGCATTAAAATGCGATTATTACATAATGGTTTTTTTTTTACACAATAATTTTCAACTGAAATAAACACTTTTGGTAAAAATGAAAAAATATGCAAAAGAAGCTTGATCAATTACAAAACTGTTTAATTCAGTGACCTAATTTACAATATTATAAGAAAATAAAATAATTTTTTCCTGCTTGTACGGACTATAAAAATAAAAATCAAGAAAATGACTTTGTGTTTTGTCCCTAATCATTGTGTGTAAGTGGCTTACCAAATGTTGCAGGTTGCAGACCTTTTCTGCTGTCCTCTTGTCCTCCCTAACCTACACATACTAAAAACACACGAGAACCTATCCTATTCGTACAGCAACTGACGCTTAATACAACTTTTTTTTTTAGTAATTTTAATTTATAATGGGAGAATGGAAGCTATAAACACTTGACAATGTGACAATTTTTCGTATATTTTTGTGTGTTATATAATTTTTCGAATTAAAAAATACATAATGGAAAAAAAATATATATGTATATATAAAAATCTATGATTGTTTAAATACTGAATCATGGCTTTTGCACATACACAACAGCTTGGAAGTCATTCCAAAGGGTACTTGCATGGAGACGCCACGAAATTAAAACAAAAAAAAATAAAAACTTACTCTAAATTAAACCTATATTTATTTATGTATATACGATATTTATAGATTTTTATAAATCCAAACCACCGTCTCACCCATGAGTCGTGATCATATTTTGGACGCTTCCTAATTGTGTAATATATAAAATATATGCATATAATGTATATATACATATAAAATACATATATAAATATTGGAGTAGACGAGATAGATAGAGAGACGGGATAGCCGGGCACATCATATGTAGAGTTAAAATCTGTAAATTACATAACAAAACTAACATCTCCTTGGACCTCAAACACCGTTGCCTGAAAACTACGGACCATAACACTATCACTACATATTAAAAACATAGAATAATGAATTAGTATTATAATAATAATAATCAATGACTACATGACTAGATAGTATTATAGTGCGCATTCACGAGAAACAAACAAGATAAAGGCAAATAATAATAAAGAACCCTGGAAAAATCACATGGAAATGCAGCCAAATTCAATAAAATAAATATGCATATGATATATGTAAATATACGCAAATATTATAAAATAGATATTTAGAGCACCCACATATAGAAATAACAGTATCATTTATATACGATTATCAAACAAAATAAGCAGTTAATATTAATAAAAAAGTACTCACGATTTTTAAACACTGCGAGTCTGCGAGGTGAGGAGTGAGATCTTAATTGCTATCCTGTTGTTGCTGCGAAGCATTTCCATATCCATATCCTGGAAATCCATACTGACTATTCTGAGGCACACTCTGTGGACCACCTCCTTGACCTTGACCACCATAGTATCCTATTAATAAATTAAAATAAGTACACAGTTATATAAAACTTAAGTGAACTTCGACAAACACCAAATTAAAGTATAAATAGCGCTTTCCAAAAATTATTTCCCAGTAACACTCACAATTCTTGCTAGTCAGTATGGGAAAAAAATGCATACTACATATGTATCGCCCATAAAAATATTGGCATAAGCATATCTATTTTAATTTACAAAGAATTAATGAAAAATTTGAATTATTTGAATGAATTATCAGGATGATAAACATTTAACGAGCTTTTCTGTATTGTATCTGGCATATGGAGACACAAGTTCACAAACTAGTGCCGGTCCGACTCCCCATATTCAGAGAAAGTTGTTTTTGAAGTGGTATCTGCCTGTCTGTGTCTTCTCCACAGCCCAGACAGATCAGCCTAGAAATTCATATTTAAGCTTTGAACAAAAATGTGGAGTTTCAAGAGACTTTTGTCTGAAATAAACCAACCTGAAGTACAAAAGTGCTTTTAAAATTTTATTTTTGTTTTTTCAAAATTTAAAAACATTTTTAGAACTCCTTGTTCGTAGCTGAGCAACATTTTTATTGAAATTATTAACATCATGTTGCACAAATATACTGTCACTGTAATCAGCTATAAGCCATTCCAAGTAAACCCCGTGACCAATATGGCGGCTGTTGGCATGCACATCTTCTGTCAAAACTGTGCATCAAATGTTTTAATGTATGTGTAAGATACTTGGATAAATTAAAAATTATAAATAGAATTAGTTTTCTAAACAAAAAAAAGGTCAATTATTCATACAAACGCAATGTCAAACTTTTTGTAACCTCCAGTCAAATCTTTTTAAAGATGAAGGCTGTTGGCATCCCCATTTGACAGGAGGTTGGAATGCCTTACAGGGTGGATACCAAAACTCGGCCAACGCCTTATCTAACATAAGTAATTTTTTAACGTATTTCAAGGTTCGTTACATGAAATTAAATGGTACATGTCAAGCAATTTTTTGTAGTATTGACTATTTGCGCAAAACGATAATTGGTTTATTTTGAATGGCAATCCCTATTTTTTAAATTTTACTTGGATAAGTCTCCTTATTCTGAATTTAAAAATGTATTAAAAGTATGCACCTTTCTAACAAAATTTTTCAGTAAATTAACATTTAAAGTAACGCAAATTGATTACTAGTGTTTTAAACAAATTTACCTTTTGCCATGGTAAAAAAAGAAACTTAATCGCGAATCACGTAAAGGTAATTTAAAGCCAAACTACCGAACGACTAATATCACTCTATCGAGGTGTTAACGTGCGGAACACGCGTTGAACTTTGTTTACGCACGCGCTGTATTGAAAATGAGTATAATGAAAGTATAATGAAATTTTCAGAATTTTCCATATGTCGATTGCGCTTGAACAGGAAATGACAAAAATATAATTCTAAATAACGTATTAAGCTTAACTTTTCCAATGACCCATTTCATTACAAAAAAATTTTGATCCAATTCCGTCTTTTCATAAGTC
>JARJDX010081470.1:0-18571 GCA_030264735.1 Gymnusa sp. GC000175
ATTAATAAATATATATATATATATATATATATATATATATATATATATATATATATATATATATATATATATATATATATATATATATATATAACCATCGAAGAAGATATGCGCAAAATGGGGTGTTAAACAAAATTTTTAAACTTCATAAAAAAATTCACTTTATAGGAAAGTAGAAACATAAAGGGAATACTTAATAAAAGAAGACTCAGTCACTACACCTACCAACTAAAACACGTGAGAGTCCACTTCTAGACAACACTAAAAAAACCTATTGAATTATGGTAAAACTGATGCCAAATTTAGAAAATTCAAGATTATGAATATCTAATAAAAGATAAAAAAAGACATCAGTCACTACACCTACCAAGTAAAACACGGGAAAGCCTGTCGTATGTATTTAGAGGATTGCACCACTCGGAAGACACCAAAATAATAACAGAAGAAATAAATGATTGTTTGTTGTGGGGAGTAAACTTTACTTTACCGAGAAGAAGGAACTCATTTCTTCTTTTTAAAATTAATAAAAAAAAATTATTAAATCTTTCTCAGTTACTTTATTTTTATAAAAGTTGCATTTTTGTATACATAATAACTGTTTATGATTATTGTATCGTCAAAATGGATTTTTGTATAAAAAAGGTTTATGGTACAACACTATTATTGAATGAAATGTTAAACAGATGTATTTTAGGATTTTAGAGTTTCTTGGAATATAACTTGCTATATATGAAAATATTTAAAAATGCATATAAAAGGTAAAAAACAGGAAAAAATTTGCAATTAATAATGTAAAAATTATTTAACAATTCAAAAATGATCTTTAATTATTAAAAAATAGCAGTAAACTAGTTAGGTTTTAATTATTACCGAATTTCCATAAATAAAAAAATTAAATTTATATTCTCGAGACACAAGACTTTACTTTAGTTCACTAATAAATAAAATAAATTTTTAAAATAGAGGAGAATTAGATAAAATTTAAAATAGCTTTAATCAGTAGAAATAAACCATTTATTAAAATTTCTTTCAAATGTTTAACTCACCAATAAATAAAATGAATTTTTAAAATAGCGGCCAATTAAATAAAATTTAAAATATCTTCTACCAATAGAAATAAACCATTTATTAAAATTTCTTTAAAACTTTTAGTTCACCAATAAATAAAATAAATTTTTAAAATAGAGGCGAATTAAATAAAATTTAAAATATATTCAACCAATGGAAATAAACTATTTATCAAATTTTTTTTAAAAATCTCGATTCACCAATAAATAAAATAAATTTTCAAAATAGAGGCGAATTAGATAAAATTCAAAATATCCTCAACCAATAAAAATAAACTATTTATTTAAATTTCTTTAACACGTTTTGTTCAGGGATGTCCAAACTTTTTGTCGCGAGGACCAGATTGGAATTTAAATCCATTTGCAGAAGGCCACGTAAATATGTGAATTAAAAAATCTCGTTATGACTTCAGCAGAATTGCATTTAATTTTTTACAGTAAATTAAAGATACACCAATAGTAAACAAACATGGCTAAATTATACATAATTAGAAAATGATTTCATGCAGTTTTAATGGGAATGATGGAACTGTCCTATAAAATATGTTTTTGCATTTTTTTTCAATTTCAATATATATTTGAAATTCTAACGAATTTGAGCTAAAAAATCATTATTTATTAAAATCTTCGTGAGCCGGACAAAATCACTTGCCGGGCCGGGTCTGGCCCGCGGGCCGTAGTTTGGACACCTCTGCTCTAGAGCATATACATATGTATATTTATTTATAAAACAAGTTATGACGTTTATGTTCAGCATCGTGATTTGTAAAATTAAAATATTGTTATTTTCAATATTAGCAATTTAGTAGATGGAATAAAAATGAAATTTAGTATTAAACCGGAACGAAAAAAGCGAAATGAAACGAAAAAAAATATCCTTTCGGTTACAGTTCCGGTTTAAGCGTTTCTTCATTTTTCGTTTCGATTCAGTTTTTCAGTTTAATCAAATCGGTTAATTTCGGTTTACGGTTTGAATCTCTAATTAAAACAATGGCTACCAGTAGAAAAAATGACTAAATTTTTACGAATTTCATCGTGAAACGCTTGCCTAAATAAGGGAAGAACTCAAAATTTATCTGAAAACATACAAAATAGATATCATGCTAATATTAGAAACCAGAATGACATCAAAAAACTGTATCAATTAAAAGACTACACAGCCAACCATCCAGATAACAGACCACATGGGGGTACTGCTGTTATAATAAGTAATAATAATAATAATAATAATAATAATAAAAAACTCTAGAGAATTTAAGGACCAAATCGAGATGGACCGTATAGAATGTGTGAAAAATAAGCCACTACATGGGAAATTCCTGCAACACCTAGATGAATCATTTGTAGACAAAGAAGCTAGTCTAGCTTGGCTTCGAAGTTCTAACCTGAACACTAGGCACCATCAGCGCAAGTTTATCGGGATACAGATAGATAGCAAATGTAGAATGTGCAATATAGCTGATGGATTGTTAGTCATATACTGTTGGCATGCACTACACTGGCTTCTTCCGAGTACACACACCGACACAACAAAGTAGCTAGCTACGTGCACTGGGTAATGTGCAAGAAAATGGGTGTAGAGGTACCCAATCGATGGTATGACCATAAACCTAAAGCAGTCCTTAATACCCAAGATAGCACAATAATGTGGGACCACCCCATCAGAACTGACAGAACCATCAACGCCAATTGCCCAGACGTTGTCCTGCACAATAAAGAGAAAATCCTGAATCCTCATAGATATAGCTGTCCTGGACGACCATAATATCACACTAAAAGAAGCTGAAAAAAATATTAAAATACAAAGATCTCCAAATAGAAGTGCAGCGGATGTGGAAAACCAAATATTAAGTTATAACGGTGGTAATTGGTGCACTGCGATCCATTAGAAAAGGACTCTATAAGCACCTCGAACAGATCCTAGAAATTCCTTATGCCGAAGAACTGAAAAAGGTCGCACTGCTAAGATCCGCACACATCCTCAGAAAAACAATAATGTAACCGAGCTCCTTAGGACTCTTTCTGAGCCCCGGATCTCGATTTGGACCGATTTAAAAATCGAGAATTTAAGAGTAATAAGAAAGACAATAAAACACCATAAAATAAACAAACAAACAAAAGCATACAGGCACCATCATTGTAGTAAACTAAATGAAACGGGCCGTAAGAAGACTGAAATAACTCAAAGATCCAATCCCTCCAGTTAGAAGGGAAAATGTCAGTTGGTCTAAAAGTAACGAGGAAAAGGCAAACGTGTTTGCTGAACATTTTGCCAAAATATTTCATTTATTTTCCTCTAAAATAGAATTTGTCAAAGACAAAAAAATATAGAAGATTTCCTGGAAGCACCATTCTAAATGCCACCTCCAATAAAAGCAATATCACCTAGGGAGATAAACGCAGCAATTATAAATCTGGAATCAACCGTATATGACATAATAACTGCGCAGATACTAAAAAAACTATCACAGAAAACCATAATGAAAATCACTGGCATATTAATTGCGGTACTAAGGTTACGTTCCAGGGGTATGGAAAATAGCACAAATTATCATAATCTTAAATCCCGGTAATCCTCCCAATAAACTCCTATCTCCCATTAACCTGTTACTAATCCTATCACAGCATTTCGAAAAAATATTTCCGACCAGATTAACACCACTCCTAGTTAAACACATCCCCGATTACAAACACATCCCCGATTATAAACACAATCACCTAGATGTTTAAAGACGCTCAGCCGTTTTACTTGATGTGATTCAGGCCTTTGATACCTACACTAAAAAAATGATTGCCCTACAACATCCCAAGGAAGTGTCCTAGGCCCAAAACTGTACTTGACCTCCCGACTAGTCCATACACCATAATAGGGCATTTGCTGATAATACTTAAAAAATGGAGGTCGACGTGACACCATAAGTAGCCTGTAAACACGTAAAAAACTATCTTAATTGCTCAGAAAGAGAAGAATAGAAGTGATTGAATTGAAAAGATTATACAAACGTTCACACTTCGTAGATAAACCTGCCCTCCAGTACTACTAAACAACAAAGTCCTACAAGAAATAAAAGAACTAAAATACTTAGACATGCACTTGTATCGTAGGCGTGGAGAACTTACAAACAACTCGATCACAAAATCCGCAAATACTACTGGCTCATTGAAATAAATTCTTAGCTATCGGCGGAATATATAAAAAAGCTTTACAAAACCATAATAAAACCAATATGAACTTACGGCATCGGACTCTGGCGAACAGCCACCATCTCTAACATTGAGATCCCAGTCCAAAGCCCTGAGGATGATATATGACACTCAAAACAAATAAATATACAGCGATCTTCAGATCAATACAGTGAAGGAAGAGATAGCAAAGAACAGTAAAAAATATATGGAGCGAACCACCACTCAAACCATCTTAAAGTTGGTCTGCTTGGCAATAGTGCAACGAATTACAACAGACTGAACAGACATATTATCTTAAACTTGAGTTATAGATTCTAGGTTTTTTATTACTTAAACCAGCCTGTATTGGTAGGCATTTCACTTTTACTTCAAATAGAGCCACTTATCGTTGCTTATTGTTCTTAGAAAAGATTGTAACATCGCAAAAAAATATACAAAAAAAACTTGGTGTAGATACTACTATAGAAAGCATAAAAATGCTTGGTATATGCCTAGGAAAATATAAATTATATCAGAAATATCACAGGCTGAAGTTTTAGATAAAATTTGCAATTAGAACTTTTTAGTTAGAATAGAATTAATCATCAGTCGCTATTGGGACTTACAGGTCCCGTTGGTGGCGCTGTTAACTCATCAATATGGCCGCCGTTGGTTACATTTAAACATTGTATGAATAGGCGCATCGTATTATTTTTGACATTTGTTGAAATTACAAACAATTTTAACTATTCACGCAAAGTTTTATATATTTATTTTTAAGTTCATTATGTTTAATGTTCCTTTTGACGTGACATTTTTAACCACGGGACGTCATAATTTTAGTACACTAGAAATCTGCTAAGTGTCACATGCTATTCCCAAACTTCGGAAAATCGAAAATAAACTTACCAAGCTAATTTGAGATTATCAATTGGATGTGCTTCAATATCAATTCTCCATTGCACAGATGGTTCTCCAGCTCTTACAGATATATTATAAACGTCGTTTTCCTCAATTAAGCGGATAAAATGTTCTTCAGAATCTAAAATTTTTTAAATAAATTTTCTATTTCTGCATAATAAAGTAATATTTCTAACCAAAAATGCGTACTAATAATGAATAATTGTTTTTATTATTATTGTGGTCTTCAACTAAACAAAAATATTCTCCTTCATCTTCTTTGGTTACATTGTGCAGATATAACATTTTGTAGTGAGTATCGTTGTGAGTGCTATTTACTGCACTTTCAGTTACTCTTCCAGACTAAAATTAATTTATTAATAAAAATATTTTAAAAAAAAATATTCATTTACTTTAAAGCCATTTGTATCTGGAATTTTCCAAGTCATATTAAACTGTACATTGCATTTTAAAACACATTTTAATTGCAAAGTATTTCCAACAACTGTATGTCCTCCATTTAAATCTTCTATATATGGTTTGGCAACAGAAGTCGTCCAAGCTATAGAAATTTAACATTAACATTTATACATACAAAGTTATAATATAATTTTTTTAAGCAGGACAAGACTTTAAACATATAATAAGACACCACCACCAATATTCTTTTTTTACTTACGGGTTACATATAAAAAAAAGTATTTGGATAGTGTGTCTTCACCTCTAGTAAATACACAAGTTAAATCTTGGGAATACGCAGTTTTTGCAAAAAATTTAAAACCTATTTTAGGATCATAATCTGCAGTAATCTGCAATATAAAAAAAACTTTATTTGACCTAAACCAAAATAAAAGGAACTCATTTATAGCCACGTGAAACGTGATCTACCGGAAAAAATATCACCACATTGATTAATTGGGTGAAGCAGCGAACGTGATGGGAACATTTTTTCGCTTCGCCACGTAATAGGGAAAGAAATTAATGAAACGAAAGTGAGGAAAAAGAGGTTTTTACGTACGTTGTATAACAAGAAGCACATTCACAGTATGCGAGACATGATCACGAAAGAAATTACAGCTATAGATAGTTGTGTAATCTGCATCAGCGTCTTCATCAAGTTTGGTTATTATGAAACCGGCCCTTGGATCGTAAAGCACTGTACTACCATCCTCTAACTCCTCATTAAGAATAACCTTTTCCCAATAGTAAACCTATTAGTTTTAGTCACACGCAAAGTTAGTGTTAGTACTATATACATACCAAAAATTAATAAGCATTTAGTCACATAGAAATATTATTTACAACCTAAAATTGCTAAAAAAAATTAAACATGCCTATTAACATCATTGTTTTATTTACATCAAAATGGTGTTAAAATTACTAATAAAAGGCAATTCAGGAAACCGGAAACATATTACATATGTTTACGTATTTTTTTCTGTCTTAGATTATATTATGTTGAAATTTTGTAATCACAAAAAGCCAAAGCCACAAAAGGATTAAAAGAATAAGCAACAAAAACTTTTATTGAAAGCATATTATAAAAGCATAAAAAACTTTGATATTCGTTGTAATAGAATAAAACGGAAATATAATTAAAATTAACTTATGTATAAAATTTTAGTTATACACAGGGTGTTTTAAAAATGGCGATATTGCACTTAAAAACAGTTTGTGTGCTTTATTAACAATAACTCATATTTGTTACTTGTTGTAAGCAGCGTTTAATAAAATGGAAAATTTCAATATTTCATTATTAAAACTAGATATTTTTATGTAAATTTTAATCATCTTTAAATTGGTTATTATATAAGTCATGAAAATCTTTTTATTAAAAATTTTTATAAAAATTTAATAATAAAATAATTAATAAAAATATTATCCAAAAGCTTTTTAAATTTTAAAGAATAACGTTGATTTCTACTGCTTTTCTAAAATTTCACGTTTTGCACCGACATATGGTGTGTGAAGTGTCATTTTAAGTAAGCCTACTTATTAGATACGGCTTGGTGCCAATTCGGGTGTTTTTGGCTTTTCAATGGTACAGTAGAAGAAGTATTTAAAACATTAAATTAAATAGCATTAACACAGATGGAAGCTTCTAGCTAATTCTAGATTTTCGATGATATTGTATCAGAAGACCATAAAGAGCTAACAGAAATTATATCGGAATTGTATAAAGCCATAAAGAAGCTTATATTACTCATAAATTTTTTCATTGGCCAAGGTTTTAGCAAATTGAACACTCACCCTATCATATTTATGTAATCTACTTTCCTTAGGGCAAAATATCAAAGAGGCGGATATTGAAATAGGGATTAAAGACTCTGAAACGTGGTCATGGCCAAATACCCAGATCAGAATATTTAACTAATGGTAGAATGCAAAGAAAACTAAAAAAACCAAAAAGCCATGAAAAGGTTGAGAGCAACTGGACAGAAAGAAAAACAAAAAAAGTAGAGATAAAACCGCAGTATCAAATCTTAGACATCAAAAATTGCACATACAGCAGTGACTTTTAACTGATTTAATAGCGCGGAACACCATTCATATGATATTTACGAGCAACGTTTACATCTGACAATCAAATTAAATTAAATTTATTATACTGAGTTGTTCATAAACTGCCTACCTGTTTTATCTGCAATTTGTTATTATTTTTATTGATAATTTGTATCTTAAATATATAGTAAAGATAATGTGGATTACCTATTATCAAAAGTATTACAACGCGTAAAGGTAAATGGCAAAGAAAATAAAAAAAATATGCTTGGTCAATTTCAAGTTAGAAAACAGCTTGGCGATACTTGTGTGCAAACAAAAAACATTTGGGCAAGCTGTAATGTTCTATGAAATATAGTAACTTAAACTGAGTAGTGATTTAAAAAAAAATCAAACACAGACGCGGAAAACTTGCCATAACTCCATCTCCATTTTGTTGTAACATATAAACTATAAAGGAAGAGACCTTTTGCAGGTAGACCCTCTAGCCTAGATCCAAATAAAAACCTAATAGTCTCTTTGATAAATAACTGCAAAAAATAACATTTATATGAAGATACCTGCCCACCTAGCATAATAACGACACTGTGGTAGAGAATTTTAATACACCAGCAATTTACGGCTCCGGATTAAAAGCATTTGTTGAAACACTTGATTTATTAATTTCCACACAAGTGACGCCATAATAGCAAAAATAGATTAAATCATGTGGTGTACAAGTAAGCAGACCGGGGTGGAGGAGAGCTATGAAACTAATAAGTTTGGACCGCTATGAATACATTAAGAAGCTTTCAAAATGTGGTATGCTGCATCATAAGATTATCCTGGATATCTCACCGCCAACAAGGCAGTTTTACAACGACTAGATAAGGATATATTAATCTGTAAAAACAATGAAGTAGAGAGGATTATCGGGCACATTATATATTTTTTAGAACTAAGTAGAAGTTCCCAACGCATCATCAAGGTATTTTGCCTTCTAAAAGCATTTTTCTTGTTTCTTTTTAAAAACTCACAATAATAATTTTAAAAGAGCATAAAAAATGTGTTATTTTTGACGCCCTATTTTTAACACACACTGCACCCGTGAGGGAACGCTTACACTTCCTGAAGCCCGTTAAGAATTTTTTTAAATCAATACATTAATTTTTCATCAACCATATTTAAAACGATTTTGTTTGACTAATACAGTTTATTAAGTTGAAGTTCTTTAATGCAAATGTTAGATTTTAAAAATTATAATTCTGCTGTTATCAATTCAAATACATACATTGTTTAATCTGAATGAAATACAATTATTAAAAATAAACAGTATATGCTGGTTTTATAAAGCGCAGTTAGCTAACTATATGAATAAATTGATAGGTGGCATTGTTATGATATTGTTATTAACAATGTCACCTGTTAAATTATTCTCAAAGTTAACTAAGTGCGGTTTATAGAACCGGGCATAATTATTTGCATAAATAAAAAGCACGATTTATTAAGAGCCTGCAAGTTTCTTCTTCACATTTAAATAAACGCAATAAAGCAATATTTTTAAAACACTCTGTATATACAATTATAGTAACTTCCGCTATCTCAAAATACCTCTAAAATAAAAAAAATATTACGTTAAAAACTGCTGGTTTAAAAATAAATATATATCATCCCTTTGTCATACCTCTATCCTATCATATTTTTGTTCGCTTGATAATTCGAGATAGAGAGAGTTCACTGTATGTTTTTTTATTTACAAAGAAATTAAACAAAAGCAATAATAAAAAAAGATTGATAAATTAATAAGCACGTTTTTACAAGAGCTAATAAACACTAATTAAATATATATTAAAAAAAAATTATTTACCTGGGTATCTGAATTTTTATATAACTCAACAGTAATTTCAGGTGATGTAGGTCTGCAAGGTATGATAACCTCAGAATATTGTGCAGACGAAAAAACAGTCTCTGTATCATCCGTTAAAACGGTTAATTGCTTATCATCTGCAAAAATTAATTAATAAAACATCACATTCATAAATTATAGTTTCTACCATGAACATAGAGATAAATTTTTGAAACTCTCGTTTCATCCAACAATTCAGCGTCAATTCCATGGCATTGATAATAACCCGTATCAACGTAGGAAGCATTGTACAAAGTAAGAATCGATCCAAACTTGTAATCAACTCTATCTGTAGGTACCTCATTTATAGTCATTTGAGAATACATAAGTCCGTCATTTATCTAAAATAATAAAATTTCATTTACAAAAAAATGGTAAATATTGTAATAATTTACTGAGTTATTAGGATATGTCCACGTTATAGCCTCAGTACCCTCGCAACGAATTGTCAAATTATCATTAGCATTCATTATGTACTCATTTTCTAAAAATATAATTGGCGGTCGAAACAGGGCTGATGCATCTAAAACATGGAGATTTAATTTTGGTGATTAAATAATTAGTATAATTAGAATTATATTACGTTCAAGTGTATTATAAAATAATATGTTTTATACGCGTTTATATCATGCTGAAAGTACCCAAAATTATTTACCACATGAATATTTCATGCTCCAATGTATATCTACATAAAAAATTGCCACTGCAACTAATGCTTGTTTACTTTATATCTCTCCCTCGCAAAATGTAATCCGTAGAAGTATAAATATTATGTTTTTTGCGCGCTACTGTAGTATAATAATATTACATTTATCATCACGAGGAGGAGATACATATAAGCTCTATAAAAATATGATAAAGAAACAACAATGGTTTCCTGATTATAACCGATGCAAAGTAAAATTTTATACTTTAAACGTTTAAAACAAAATTTAAATCCTTTTTTTGTCTGCAATTAAATTTAATACACATTTAAGTATGTTAAGGTTACAAAGAAGGTCGTTAGAGTATAGAAAGTCATCTATAGCAATGAATGTTGTTTCAATGCAATTCTTTTTAAATATTTGGATTTCTTTTTTCGTTTGGTTTTATACAAGGCGGATGTGAGGCAAGCAAATTTTAAGGATAGCACTTAAAAATTTATGAACAAAGGTTTTGGATAAGGATCTTATCCATGTGTCGCATTGATACGAAACTTGTGGGATTTTAAGATAGGGATGTTGTTTTTGTGATGATAATCCTATTCTCGCAAATAAGTTTGCCAGTCAATTTCGTTAGATGGAGATAGTATTTTTAAAACATGATAAAACCAAGTTTTTGGATGTTATCTTCATTTCACAGACTTCTCGCCAGGAGGCACATTATTCATCATAAGGAGAAAAATAAGACGCAAAAATACAATTTACTTTAAAATTGTGAACGTTAATGACGTTATTAGATATCTTAGGAAACTTGGTTTTTGTTATAAATTTATATCTAATCATAAAACGACCACTTCCTTCCATTGGTTTTTTTTTCGAAAGAACATTAACAGTTGTATCAACACATTATAATGTGCTGCATGATGTATTGATTTTTATTTAAAATTAAATATTTTAAATACTTGAAAAGGCACTTTAGGTGAATTAAAGGGGAATATAATTAGCACTCTGCTTATAACCTTAATGACTTATAAACTAGGCAGTAATAACTACAATTTTCTTTGTATTAAGTTAAAAGGTTCGTGAAGAAAATTTATTTGAATTTTATTTCATGTAATAGTTTCTGATAATGGCAAGAAATGCGAGTAAATGAACATATGCACTTTTAAGACATTTTTAAATTGAAATAAAATGTAAATTTACTGAAAAAAAGTAATACCAATAAAACTTATGTAAAATTATCTAAAATTTAAAATAAAATTATGTAGAGCTTATATCAGGACTTGTGGGTTCGAGTTGGTGCAGGCGATGTTTCTCTAAGTAACTTCATGGTAAATTAATGGGATCAATATTGTATACTGTCCAAATTGTTGTGTAATCCAAATATGACAGAAAAGAAATAAAATAATATATTATATGTTCAAAAAGTAGCTCAATTGCAGTCGGTGTATAACAGTGAGCATGTTCCTACTAAGTGGTGGAGTATTAATGAATTTCCCCGATTTTAAAGCTTTTATTTAAACTGAACGCTCCAATTATTCATTTAGCAAAGTTCATAATATATACGAAAAATATAAAGAAGCCAAATCAATTTTTGTCTGGTTAGTTAAGAGGTAAACGAAAATATATAAAAAATGGGAGCGGTAAAACGCAAGAATGTCAGCTACAGAACTTGGGATCAAACCTGAACCTGAATTACGAACTCTAGATTTAAA
Organism: Gymnusa sp. GC000175; assembly: GCA_030264735.1. Classification (NCBI taxonomy): domain Eukaryota; kingdom Metazoa; phylum Arthropoda; class Insecta; order Coleoptera; family Staphylinidae; genus Gymnusa; species Gymnusa sp. GC000175. Next base: position 11,876 of record JARJDX010081470.1, read on the forward strand.
ATTTTTCTCTGCTTCGGAAGTAGCCTTAACAGCCGTTGGTCCCATTTGTGATGTAACACCTGCGCTATTACTTACGTAAAATTAGACGTAAAAATGTCTGTGTCACAACACCCTACATCGGGAGCTTTTCACTCATTGAAAAACGGGTGAATACATACATATAGATTATATGGTAAGTACACAATTTTGGATTTTTATAACATGCTCTAATTCAGCTAATATTTAACCTTAGCACATATCATGGGGGGCACGAAAATTCGAACTTTAAAGTAGAAATTCAGAAAAATTATAATTGATAATGATAAGAACAAAATTTGTTAACAAATTTAATTCCAAAATCGCTTTTAAACTCTTATGTTTTTTTTTCATAAACTTGATAGTTTTTGAAATATTTGCAAAAAATCAAAAAACCTTACCAATAAAGTACCACTTACGTTTTTCTACAGTAAAAATCACTGGGACCACGCAATTTTTCTTAAAAGTTTAAATATGAATTTTTAGGCCGATTAGCAATCTGCACTGTAGAGAGAACACAGACAGACAAACAGACATACACACAGACAGACAGACACATTCAAAATTTTTTTTCACAAGGTAACGTACATGACGCAATTGAGCTTTTTAATAGACAGAGACACATTTAAAAATATCCGCAATACCGATAAATAAGAAGATTTCTACGAACAACTAGAATCAGTATTTAAAATTACAAAAAAACAGGATGTCACAATTTTATTAGGTGACTTTAACGCAAAAGTAGGAGAAGGGTAAGTTAACAACTGCGTAGGACCATATGCCCTAGGAACGAGAAATGAAAGAGAACGAACATGTGGTACGAAACCAAATAGACTACGTTATAGTCAATCAAAGATACAGTAACTCGATTCTTTCGGTCAAAGCTTATTCGGGAGCAGATGTAGGATCTGATCTTTACCCACTCATTGCAGTCCTTAAAACCACACTCAAAAAGGTAAAACCAAAACTACCAAGTAATAAGCTAAATACTTTAATGCTCAGACAAGACAATATAAAAGAAAATGTGAGGGGAGACATAAACGCAAACCTTAGACAAATAAAGCACCAAGATAGAATACGACTACAAATTATTTAAGTATGGGGCAATATAAAAGAAGCAATTATAAAGGGAAGTAAGGACACCCTGAAATACACTAAACAAAGTGGCAAGCACGACTGGACGACTGAAGAAATTCTATACATGATGGAAGAAAGAAGACAAAATAAGGGAAAATATAATAACAAATACCGCGAAATCCAACAACAGATACGATGAAAAATTACAGAAGCCAAAAAACATTATATGGAAACCAAATGCAAAGAAATCACAAATTTGAACAAGAAATACGACACGTTCAATTTGCACAAGAAGATCAAGGAAATAACTGGCAGTGGAAAAAAAAAACCGAATGGAATAATCAAAGACAAAAAAGGAAATGTTATACTAGATCTACCCAAGAAGATCAAAAGATGGAAAGAATACATAAAGAAATTGTTTAAGAACAACAACGCCGCTCCCGAATCAAGAAGAGATGAGAATACGACTATCCAAGGACCACCAATACTAGTCGAAGAAATTAGGCATGCCATAAAGAACTTAAAAGATAAGAAAGCGGTCGGCCCAGACGAGGTGCCAAAAGAGATCCTTAAACTAATCGAAGACGACAACTTACAACAACTAGTAGAGCTATTTAACACTATCTAGAACAATGGAGATATACCAAAGAAATGGCTGAGATCTGCCTTTATCCCAATACCAAAGAGAGATAATTCTAACGAATGCGCAGATTTTAAAACAATCAGTTTAATGTGTCACACTCTAAAGATTCTGCTAAAGATTATACACAATCGCATATATAAAAAACTAGACACTGATATTAGTGAAACGCAGTTTGGTTTCGCAACAACCTTTGCACAAGGAAAGCTCTTTTTGGAAAAAATTTGAAGGTGGCTACGGGTAAAATAACTGGTTCATATAATCTCAGCTTAAAACGTGGAAAATTTCCAAAACCGTATTATCCAAGACTGTGTAACGAACCATAAAATTAACACGTTCTTCAATTCATTAAACGTCAAGGGAATGATACCTATTTTCAACTCCTTATTTATTGGTTTAATAATGTACATAATATAATGTAAATGCAATAGAATAAATTTTTAATCTGCATCCTTGAAACTAGTTGTTTCCGGATATATGATTAGGTGATTTTTCTTATCTTAACATTACGAACACACTTCTATGATATTTTACCTTAATTAGAACGCACCCTGTATATATTACGTTTAATCTTTCATTGCTATATTTATATTTAAATACCTTTTTCGCCGATTGACATTAAAAGTGCTATTTTTTACGGTTGACAGGCTGTTAAATGTTAGTTTTACTGCCTAGGCATTTTTTGTATTTTTACTGCCGCAGGCTGTAAAAGTGACATTGTACAGCATATGAACTGTCAAAAAATAACTATTTATTTAAATTTAAAATAAACCATGCTTTTAGCTTTTAATTCTAATTACTGAATTCAAAAATAAACTCCCAGCCATTTTTTATATGTTCTACCTTTTAGTTGAGCCTTTTAACGTACGTGTATACCTAATTATTACTTAAAGACACGAAATTGACGGTCTAATATTTCTTCAGAAAGGTGATGAATATTATTTTTATTGTCTCAAGGTCCTCTCATATTCACCACTTCTTGGTATCTGTCTCAATTTTAAGCTACTCAGAATATCTACATGTTATGGGATACACGTAACATTTAACAAAGTAGGTCTAAATTTTTAAATTAAATGCCTCTTGAGTCTAGACTATAGCTGCTCATGATAGAGAAAGGACTTCAAAACAGCTATTGATATCGAAACCAATAACATATTTTGGAGACCCAAGAACAAAAAATTTTAGAATTTTTTTAAAAAATCTCGACATGCGATCACCTTAACTACATATCAATGAATCGACTCTAAAATTATGGTCAGAGGTAGAGTGTAAATGAGGCATTCCAATTGTACTACGTGAGCAATATGGCGGCTGTTGGCAAGCAAGACTTGTGTCAAAACTGTGCATTGAATCTTTTAATGTGGGTGTAAGATACTTAAAAAAATTATAAATTATAGATGAAATTCGATTTCTAAACAAATATTAAAGTCAGATTATCCATACAAACGCAATGTCATAAAAAATTTTGTGACCTCCTGTCAAACTATTTAAAGATGGAGGCTGTTGGCATCCCCATTTGACAGGAGGTTAGAATGCCTTATTGATATGCCTTAAAATACTTTTATTTCCATTGCCAACCTCAAAAAGATTTTTTCACGAAAATAAAGTGTTACCAATCCAATAGTTAATCTATAGATAATTAGGTGCATTACAAATTTGATAGGTGGACTTAAAAGGGTAATTTCAAAAGTAATTACAAAATATTTTTTTTATTTTTTCTTCAAAATGCTTAATGCTTGTGCCTAAATAATTGTTTTGAAAACTTTTTGCGTTAAAGTACAATCAAATCTAATCCTGCAAGTATCATGAAGGAAGTTGCCCACATATTTATATTTATATCATTTGACACAAACTTTTGATAACTTAAATAAGCTGTATAAACATCAGGGGTTCTCAACCTATTCTCCTTGCTAGGACGTTTGAAAAAAATAAAGATAATCAAACAATCAAAGGATATAATTTTATCAAAAAAGCTACAATATTTGAAATAAAATTGCATGTTTGTCAATGTATTATCTTATCAATATTATAATAATGTATATTATATTTATTTTTCACATTTCTTGAGGTGTTCAATTAAAAATGTTTTATTATTTGAATAATTTATTTCATTTCTTAAATTTCTAACAATGAGGCTAATAAAGAAAATAAATTGGATATCTAAACGTCTTAAACATTTTAACGTTAATAAATTAAACATTTCGTGAAATTTATTACATGAAAATAGTAAAAGAATAATATAAAAGGGCAAAGTTATATAGCGAGCGCTTATTTTATATCTTTGAAGTAGATTTGAAGCGAAGTTAACAATTTATATTTTTCAGAAATATAAATCAGAAGAAAATCACTCGTTTACTTTAAAAACGGTTTTAAAGTAAAATATCTGTTTAAAATACAATAATTTTATAAATATTGCAAATGTAAATAATAAAAGCAAACATAAATGGTATTTTATTTGCAAAGGTAAAATCAACAATTGGATAGGCTATTACTCAGAGTCTGAAATAAATTGTAGATAAAATGGAAGGCATTAAAAATGTGCATTAAATGAACATTTACAGGCAAAAAATCTTGCTTCTCAGAAAGTAAAGCGTAAAAGAATGAACAAGTGAATCATTTTAAAAAATTTTAAATGCTAAACGGACTCGTAATTCATTCATATAGCGTCACGTTTAAAAAGGATTATATATTTTAAACATGCATCAGAAAATTAAATGAAATATAAATTTAAGTAATAAACAGTTTTAAGAGGTTTTTTGAATTTTTTATAAACACAAATGGAAAAAATAGAATTTTCGATAAAAAAATTAATAAATATTGATTGTAAGATAAGATTAGATAGTAACGCAGCATGTGTGTTAAAGAAAAATATCAATGTTTTATTGTACACAAAAATTATTGTTATTCTACAAAATAATGCAACGCCGTGACGTAATTTTTATTTAGCTCTAGGCGCGCAACATTTGAAAAAAGAGCGGAATTTCCCAACGACTTAGCTACTTACAAAAAACTCCAAATCCACTTATAATTAATATAAAACTACATAATTTCACAGCCATAATTGTTTTAATTTAAAACATCACTAATTATTACGCACTGGAAACATCAATGGTGATCACTTGTACCGCTCTTTAACTATAGATTATTACTAAACAAGCCGAGAGGCGTAACTGTGACCAGTTATGTGATGATAACTTGTGACTCAGACGGTGAAAGCCAAATATTGAGATTTCATAATCCATCTTAAGTTATACAACCAAATATACACGAATATATTTTGCAACGTATTTTTTTTATCTTCTATCAGAAAATTTAACCCTGTATAATAAACATCGTGGATAATTTTTTTTTCTAGTTTTTTAATATGATTAGATCTAGGAAGAGAAACAAGTATTAATCTTACAGTAGGAAGTTCATATAACAAGTCATCATAAAAAAAATTGCATTATATTATCAAATGTCGTTTAGGTTGCCTACCTATTATTAACCATTTATGATAAGTTGATATTATGAATAAGGTTTCAAAACGTAATTCGGCGTATTTCAATTTTTTTCTCGACCCTTTGCTATTAATCTAAAGGTTCTTATCTTTTACCACTTCAACTCTCTATATTCCCTCTCTGGCCTTTTCTAGGTTTTCAGTTTTTTTAAGAGGTTTTTCGGTTTTTCCAAGGGTGTTATATATACACTGGATTAGCAATTACATAATTTGTGTTTTGACAGCGGTGAAGCAAGTAACTAAACGGCCGCCATTTGTATGGTAGGCAAAAATTGCGCTAAATTTAAATTTTTTAATGAATTTGCTATGAATACTCAAGCATTACACTGACACTGAAAGATAATTGTGGTTATATTACATAATCCCTTTGCCAAAAATTTTCTATAAAATAGTTCATTTTAAAGAGGCCGTTAAAATATAAGGTTAGTAAATACCAATATCACTAAAAATTATTAGAGGTCTGTAAAAATAATGTTATTTAACGGGCCGATAAATTTTAAAGGAAAGTTATGGAATATTTTAACGTATTCTATAAGGATACGTGTTAATTTATTTATTGAATATCTCGTAAATGAGCTTCATAATTCCTTGAAATTTTGCACAAATTTAACATATCCCTCTTTACAAAGTTTAAATAAAATCTCTCCATTTCTGTCTAAGGAACTTCCTTATATTTAAAAGATTCTGAATGTTGTTTATAATTTTACTTACTAATTTTAATTACTGATTGGGAGATTGTGAATGTAGATTATCATTTATTTTTGATTTCTATCACCATAGCGATAACTATATTTTGGTCATTAATGAGATATACCTTGGAATTCCACGTTCTTAACACTCATGGTCCATTTTCTTTGCTTTTATGCTGTCTTTCATTCTGAGGCTCCTGAATATTAACTAAAATATCGATTTGTCTTTGTGGTGGATTGAGTGCATCATCGCCCAAAGCAGCCAGTACTAAGCCCGAATAAAAGAGAAGAATTCAGAAAGTAACTACGGAATCCAACACAGAAATAAAATTAGGAAATGATTTTTGGAATTTGGAACGTTCAAGGACTAAAAGGAAAAATGAAGATTTCGCAAAAATATATAAAAATGCAGATAGACATCATTGTGTTTACTGAAACCAAAAAGAAAGATAATTGAGTGGAGTAAAGCCGATTATATACAAATAATTAGTGTACCAAAACGCAAAGAAGCAGCAAAAGCAGTAATAATATTAAAAACTAAGGATAGAAATATGCCTAACATTTATCCTGTTATCCTTTTTGAACTTCTTTTTGTTTTTTCTTCTTCTTCTTATGTCGCCGTCTCCCTCCGAAGGTTGGCGATCCAATTGGCTATACTCTATACTGACTCGTGAGGCTGCTGCTCGAAATATTTCAATGGATGTCCGTCCGTACCATCGACGCAAATCTTTCAGCCAGGAATTCTGTCGTCGTCCCACTGATCTTTTCCCTTCTAT
>JARJDX010081499.1:0-11752 GCA_030264735.1 Gymnusa sp. GC000175
GTTAGCCACATTAGAATAACTTGAAATCTAGGCTGTAAAAAGCTTCTATACCTGTTTCATATGAAAGACAGAACACAAATCTACCCCTCTCCATCAATAACTCAATTTAAAAAAAAAAGTGGACTTAAACGGTGTTTCCTCTCCGCCACAGATATATCTAACTAAGAAAGACCATATGAACTGCTTGTAGGGTATATATGTGGGCAAACCTCATTGCAAAGAGTCAATGTTTGGGCAACGTAAAGAGCATTTACCATGGGCTATTAAAAAAAACGCTATTTCAAAAACGCTCGGTGCGCCCTGCGGAATTATAGTCGATTTCCAAATTGAGTTTTCGCAAGAAAGTTTGTTTCCTTTTTTGTATATAGGGCTGATAATGGCTTACTTTCATTCCTTGGGTATATGATCTTAATCCCAGATTCTCTTTAATAAAGGCATTTATTGGACGAGATTTGGGGCTACTATTTTAATATTTCTGTGGGTAGGTTATCGATTTCCGAAGCTTTTTTACTTTTTATTGCTGCTTTGCTTTTTAGATTTTCTCGATTGATGGTGGATCAATCTGTCATTCCTTTTAATGATGTTGTTCTGTTTGTTCATTCCCTTCTCTATTTTCATGTTCATTATTTAACAGTTGTTAAAACAAGGTTTTCAATATATTTTTGATTTCCGTTAAGTCTCTAATTATCTTTCCTGTAGTGTCTTGGCATAAGTAGTCTGTGGTTTGTATCTTTGTTTTAGCTGTATTATGTACTTATAGACGTTTCTAGTGTTATTTTCATTAAAGTCTTTTTGCATGTTTAGGAATTGCAAGTTTTCTTTCGTTTCCTTTGTCTACATATTTTATTCGCCATTCTTCCTTTGCGCTTCCTTGAATTTATCTTCCCTCTTCCGTGTTCTGCGACCTATTAGCTTTTTGTTCTATTCATTTTTTTTTCTTCATTTTCCTTCTTTGTTTAGTAATACCTACTTTTTTTTGCTGTGTTGTTTTTACTTTCTTTCACTTATTATCTATTGAGTCACCATTCTGCGTTTCCTTTATATTGGTCTACTTCTTCTTTTTATTTTGTTTGCATTTCGGGAATTTTTAGTTTATCAATGTTCAGTTTATATCACTCCTGTGCTGTGTTTGGTTGTGTGGTTGTGATTCTGCATTTAAATTTTGCCTAAATTAAGTTATTTTTTGATCCAACATGCACCCCTTCTTGTTTTAACACCCAATATGCTTGTTGCAGATCTGTTGTTAATTAATATATCTATCTGATTGCAAGTCTTTCCGTCTGGTGACACCTTTATGTAGATTTTTATGTGGGAAGCATGTTGAGCTAATCGTCATATTTTTGCTGCCGCAAAATTTACTAAGAAGTTAGTTTTTTCATTAAGACTGTTTGCCCATTGTTTCTATCTATCTTAACCTAGCATTCAAGTCTCCTATTATCATCTTAATGTAATTTCTTATTGATGTGTCAAATGCTTGTTGGATCTGTCGGTAGAAAGTTTCCTTGCCTTCCTGTTATACTCTTCTGTGAAGCAGTGCGCATTTTTTATCGTCAAGTTGAAAAATTGTGTGTTTATCTGATTTTTCTTTCATTAATTGGCTAAAAATAAATTATTTTAGACTTGACTTTGTTGCCTACGATAAATGCACTCCCAGTTCCATTCTTAAACATGGATCTATCAAATTTTAAGCCAAAATTACTGACTGTTAGACCCACCCAATAAATTTATAAATATTTCCGAGCTAATAAAAAGAATTGATAAGTTTAAAGTTGCAGAAATCAGTTTAATAAAAATAAATTAAAAAATGTTAACACAAAAATAAGCAAAAATCTTTTACCTTTTTTTAAGTCTTAATTAGCTAGGCTAATGTATATATTTTAATGTATAATTGTCAGTTACCCTTTAAGGGCCAATAAATTTGGAAGTACCGAAAACATATAAGTTGAAATTTAGTAGACCCATGTTTTGATACCGGAAATCGTTTAGAATTAAGGGTTATTACGAGTGTATAAAGAGGAATTTTAGACTGATGCAACCAACGTCAGTCTTTCTTACACAATGTCATGTCAGCAGAAATTGTTTTTGGTTTGTAATTTATAATTATTAATAGCAAGTTAGACCGGCAATGTGGAGACCCGCGTTCGAATCCTAACAGAGCGAAAATTTTTTAAATAATTTAATAATTAAAAATACAATTTTTCATTTTTATTATACATAAATCTAGGTGCCAGACAAGAAATATAAATTAGATTTAGAACATCTTGTGTTCATTAAAAAAATGAAAAATGTGCCTTTTAGGAAGCATGAAGTACAAAAAATTATTGTACAAAAACTATATTAAAAAATTAATTAACACTGATTGCACTATCATTGGAAATAACTAATGTATAATTTTAAATATACATAATGATATTTAATGCTGATGAACAACGAAATAAATAAAATTTATTTAATATAAAAAATAACTAAAAAAATAATTCAATTATATTAATGATATAGAACTCTACTTTAAAATCATGGTACAGATTCCATCTAAATATAATTCTGCCTTTCTTAAAACATTTACTTGCTAATCTAGTCTTATTAAGTTGAATTGTGAGTAAGACATTCTAAGCCTGGCTGAAAACAGGGTTCTAATATTAATTTAATAAAATGAAAATTTAATTTGCAATAAAAAAAAATAAACTTTAAAATTTGGTATTTGGATGAATCCATCAAAGAACCACAGCTCTTTAGTTGAAAAAATATTAAACACTTTTGAAATTATGATAGCTTTACTATTGCAAATCTAAAATTATTATTTTGAATTGCCCGTATCTTGAGCCGGACAACAAATTGGCCTATTTTTGATTTTGCTAATATGTTTGGAATATTAAGAACGCTTAATTGGCAATAAACGAAATAAACTGTAAAATTCGGAAGGGGAAGGAACTTAAAAAACTGTAGGTCAATAGCCCTTTAATTAAAAAATCGTGTTTACTTTCGAAATTATTTTTTTTTCATCCCCATTATTTCGGCTATTTTTATAGTTGGTGTAACATAAGAAACGGGCTACGAAACTAGCACTTTTATTTAGTTTCATTTGCTACTTGTCTAGTTAAAGAAAAAAGTAAAAAAAATATTCTTCAACATTATTTTTTTAACTAATTAATTAGTTAATTCTTTTTTGTTATAAATTGTCTTAGGAAGGGGAACTGTCATGACGTCATTATACAGGATGTTGCAAAAAAGTATATATAGTTTAAATAAAAATAAATTTTGAATTTAAAACTTGAAATTGTTGGCTGTTTTGGTTCAGGCAATGCTGACAGGTCGTTGGTAAACTTTTCTAAAACCGCTTTTTCAAAAACACATTTTTCAAAAATCGTTTGTTTAAAAACACATTGCTGGAATGCGAATTTTTCGAATAGCACATTTAAAAAAAAATCATTTAAAATGTCGTAATTCGCAAGCACTTCGATTAATTTGGATTGGTATTTGTGTGGATTTTCTTTTAATGGCTGATCTCTACCCATTAACTGTTGCTTGCTTTATGCCATAAACTTTAACTTTGATAAGTAAAAAGATCTGTTTGTGTGAGGTCTGGAAAATTCGGGAGCGTTTAATGCTACCGCTAGTCCAAACCATCTGTTTGGCATTTTTTTTTATCAAAGCAGACCATAAGCAGACCCTCAAATCATAATGCCAGTTTGGGAGATACATCGCTTTGATCGAGATAGGAGTTTTCCTTATCCCTTAATATCTGGCGAATATGTGTGGTTTGACAAATTTCTGCAGCTGGTTAAAAAATCTTATGTGCTTTTGGAAAATGCATTGTCTTGCTGGAAATAAAAGTTATCCTTATCTCTAAGCACCTTACGATTGGGTGCTACAACAAATTCTTGCAGCAGAGTTGAGTAGGTTGTCACAGTGCTGTTAAAAAATAATGTGACATCCTTGTGGATGGTATGGACAGTTCCATCGACTTTAAATATGTATCTAATGCGGTTAAACTGTCCTTTACTTAAGTTTTTTTTTATTGTTAATGGCACTTGACGACAAATTTCCTTTCTTTAAAGATTCGTTTTAGATTAATTTTAAATCATTTTCATCTAATACGGCTGTATTTTTTTCTTCGTTTAGCGGCGTTCGCTACTTGGACTATTAGTCGCAAAACGGACTATTAAAATGTTTGCACTTTTTTTGCCCTGTAGTTTATGGGCGTTTTGGGTGGATTTTTAATGCGCTCTAATTAGACTTGAGTAATCAAAAAGCAGCTTTAATTTTCTTTCACTGGTTGATCCCCTGGGCCTCGCGAGCGCCCTCGGCATCTTCAAATGTTGCGCCCTTCATAACAAAAGGTTGCCGGCCTTTGCTGTAGTTTGATTTCTAACTGCTTAAAATGAAATTTGCAATTTTTTTAATATTTATGTGGAACTTAAATGATTGAATATACCTAGTTTGGTATTTTACAAGTTTTAAAAGCTTCTAGTAAGTTTTTTTTTATTTGAATATAAATTCAGTTGATTCAGAGCAGGTCTATAACATGCATTAATGGAGTTTATAACCCAAAGGCGCCTAGATAAAAGGGAAAGAAATATTTACAAAAAAGCATAGTCACGTTTAAAATGTATTTATGTAATGTATTATGAATTATTTACGGGGGCGCACGAGCTTAGGGGCACCAAATTGTTTATATTATAGCATGGTTTTGATATTAAAAACGTTTCTTTGCATTTTATTAAAAAAAAGAAAAATAATTCATATTTTGAAGTTATGTAATTACAACTAGACGATATCTAATTATGTTCTCCCAAGCGTAAAGTTGAAAATACTTTTAAAAATTAAATATTTCTTAGTTTTGAGCTATTAAAATGACTGACATATGGCTTTCGAAAAATTACAGGTGAAAAATTGCTGTATTGGAACTTTATCTAAATTACTTTTTTGATGTATGAAAAGTATTTTACATTATTGGTTTAGAAAAGAAACTAATTAGGGCTCTCATAAACGAAACTAAAAAAAGCTTTGGAATATATATAATATATATTAATTGTATTCAATTAATTTGTATATGATTTTTTTTTGGTAAATAAATAAATAAATAAATAAATAAATAAATATATTTTAAAATTTAGGTTTGTTTTATAAAAACAATATTTAATTTGTATTTTATGTTTTTTAAATTTCCAAACGTAAAATTTAACAAAATAAAATATAATAATAAATTTATTCTTTATTTTTCTATAATTTATTTTATATAAATTGCACTACAAGTTTTGATCTATAATCATCCTCAGACAAAAAAATAATATAAAATTGACATTAAAATTTTACTTGTCAGTTTAAATTTTTTTGCTTGATGATGATCATATATCGAAACATCCAGCGCAGTTTATAGACAAAAAAAATTATAAAGAAAAAATCATATTACACCTAAATTCCATAAGAAGATCAAAAATGGAAACATCACATAAAATAAAAAGTTTTAAGAAAGCTGGACGATAGAGGAGGGGCCCACAATATACTTATTTATGTAGTAAATTTAAATACATTAAAAATATTACAATAAAAAGAAAAAAATCACATTATGCAGTTTTTTTTTACAAAACTACATATTTGACAATGTATGAAAAGAGTAATTTAAGTATCCTTGGGTAGAAGAAGTACGATAGCCATTAGTCCAGAGATGCTCGAAATATAATTAACTTGGAGTTGGGATAATAAATTATGGAATTAGAATCCTCGAAAAAAAAAATACATTTTGACAATGCTGTGGAGTGAGAAAAGACGAAAAGAAACTAAGAAGCTCATCTTTCGAGCCACTACAATCTGCTACACTCACCTGCAAGAAACTGGGATGCTAGGTAAAACAAAAATTGTACTTGCAAGGCACAGTAGTTCTAATAGATGAACAAACCATAAAAAACAATGAAGAATAAAAAAGGAAGCAAGAACAAGGATAGCTCCAACTTGTATAGGAATGTACACCACTAGCAAGACTAAGAAGAGGAAGGAAAATGTGTGCGAAGTGACAAAAGAAATTAAGAAACTTATCTTTCGAGCTATAACGGAAAGCGTCACTACCCGCAGCGGATACATGCCAGAAAAGATAATAAAAAAAAACATCATAGAAATAGACTTTTTGAAAAAGAAAAAATTATGAACGATTAGATTGGACAAAGCATAAACGTACAACACACACTACTAAACAGAGTAAACACCAAAATATTGCTGTGGGATGGAAGGTATAAGAAGGACGTAAAAACAAAGGCCACGCCAACGAATATATGTAGCAAGGCGAAAAAGAGAAAGGCCAAGAGTCAAATTGAAATAAGGAATTAAGTATAAAAGAGCAAAACTGATAAAAATGATTGGCAACGGAAAGTTTTTTTTTTGAAGTAAGTTTCCGCCGCGTAGCTGCTTTTATTTGACGCTGCCAAAGCTGCCATTGCAGTTTTCTTTCTTCAAGTTCGACTAGTGGGGATGGAGATTTAATAAAGAAAGCAAATATTTTCGCTTAGAGCTAATGTAAAACCCGCTTTTGCGATTTAATTACATGGATTTTTGTAAATATCACAAGAATTTTTTAAAATATTTGCAAAACATAAAAAAGGATCAAAATTAGACCATGTGCAAAAAATATACTTCTCTATTTATTTTACAAAATATTTATTATACATGATATGTCAAACGATAATAAATATGACGTGGGAACTAAAGCACATGACAAATTATAAAATTCTGCTCAAAATAATAAAGGAGTTGACAGACAGTTGATATTCTTTTTTTTTTTAATTTTATTGACAATTTATAATTGCAATTAAATTTTTATATTTTATTTATTTCATCAGTAATCTCCGTGACAAAATCGCAAAACCGCAGTTGAATAAATTAATTATTTACTGTGGATTCATGCAATTAAATTACACTGACAATATAATTTCTTTTAAATGAATAAAACACAAATTTAAAATGGTTTTATTGAATATGAAAAGAATAAATACCTTGAAGATTAGACAGATGTTTGTTTCAGTTCAATAACCTAACAAGATATTTTCATAAAGGCAATCATAATCTGCAAAAAGAAAAAATTTAATGAAGTAATAATTTATTGCATATATAAACATTTTGATAAAAAATATATTTTTGGTTTCCTAACTTGGTTCTTGAACAAATGTGTCTGAAGAATAATTTTGTATTGCATTGAAAAAAAAACCATAGAAAAAGATTCCATATATTGTGTGTATAATAGGCGCCATATAACTGTGACTACTGCAGTTCTTTTTTGGGCATAATGTTCGATTTAGGCGTTGTTAGCTTTTATGTTCACCACTTCTTGGTATTTGTGTCTATCTTCGGCCGCATATAGGAAGCTTTGCCAGTGTCAACCCAGACCATTTACGTAATTTTGGATGTCATGCCAACTTCTTTCTTCTGGTTCTTTTTTCCCTCGATTTTCTCATTAAGAATTATTTACATAATTCTATATTTTGGCCCTCTTTTACTTTATTTTTTTCTAGAAGCCATCATGTTCATTTTTTTGGGAAACATTAATACAGTGATACCTCGGGTCACGAACTTTATTCATTCTTTAAATCGGTTCGCGAGCTGAAATGTTCGCGAACTGAAACAATTTTCCCCATTAGTGTAAATATAATTAATCCGTTCGCCCGACCCAAAAATGTATTGTTTATTGACTTTTTTACGGATTTTAATGGCAAAAAATATAATATAAAACATACTGTACTATTATAACCTTTGTGGTTGACAGTTACTGATACAGGTAGATGATAGAGAAGGAGGAAGAGGAAGACTACTCGTTCGAAGGAGAGTCCCATAATGTCGGGAAACTGTGTAGGTATTTCTGGTGTTTTTACTCGTGTTTGTATCCATTAAAGTTTTTGATTGTTGGCTCGGTTACTGGTGTTTTCACAAAACAACAATTGTCTTTTTCTTGGTTGGATAATTTTCCGAAAATGGTTCGTGCGCCAAAGCATTGTACGCAGGTCGGTCGAGTCTGCGTTCGTGCGTAGAGGCATTGTATGCGGGTCGAGTTAAATATATTCGGAAATTGTGTTCGTCGGTCGATTTGTTTGTGACTAGAGGCGTTCGTGACGTGGCGTTATTGTATTAATTATTTTCATTGTCAATGGGATTTTTAGATTCTTCAGCTTTTCCAAGTCATCTATGCATTTTGCTTTAGAGACCCTGTTTTGCAGCCATGTAGTATTACTATAGAAGTATATTAACATTTGGTTCGATCTAAATTGGGCTTACGTGATGCCATCGTGGTTCTAAAGCTGTGGAAAGGTTGAACATATTAGAGCAATAAAAATTGTATCAATGTTTTAAGGTCAAAAATAAAGATTAAATTAAAAGAGTTTGTTGTAAATAAAAGTCTGCTGATAATCTTTGACTTTAAAATATACATGGCTAAAGGACAGGAAGAGGAAGTGCCAGAGTAAAAGTTTAAAAGTAAGAGACGCATTCTATTATATACGCTACAGTTTGACGATGATTAGGTGTTAATTGCTAATGTTGGAAAAATATTAAGTAAATGACTAGAAAGAATAGCATAAAAGATGGAGTTTAGAACTAAACACCCAATGTTGTCGGGTCCAGTGCTTTTTCGTTTTTTTTTTTTAGTTTTTGAATTACGTCTAGCATTTCTTTGTATGTCGCCTCAAGGATATTCATCTCCTTAAATATTGCCTTATATCTACTACATCATGAAGATGAGGTCATGTGAAATGCCATCGAGGGTGAAGCCTTAAACCGGAGCAAACAAGGGTTTAACATGACCATTAAGGACCCACAAGGAAGTACTTGTGGCCAGATTACCAAGGCTAATAAAAGACTTGCATATTTCACATGAATATCTTTGGGTGTCATCAAACCGAAAATATTATCTGTTTTTGGTTAACCGATATCGAGAACGAAAAAATATTTTTTTGTTTTGTTCCCAAAACCGGTTTCCAAAGAAAAAAGAACCGGGTAAAAAGCGGTTCTTTTCAAGATTTTTTTTTGATGAATGAATAAACATCATGAAAATATAATTACAATCACAGACAAAAAGATTATTTTAATTATCAAACAAACCGGTTTAAAAAAATTATTTTTGTTAGGTTACCGGTTAATTAAGGAAAAAAATAGTGGTTACGGTTTCGGTTAAAATCGCGGAAAAATGCAAAAAAATAAAGGTTACCGATAAAAAAAACCGGTTTGATGCCCTGGTGGCAATACATAATTAGCCAACTGGTTGCAGTTCTAGGGATTCAAAAGACCTAAGCCAACCATTTAGCTTAGTGTCCTAAGGGGCGCCCAAGTTTGCTAAGACCTCTTTAAAAAGTTTTGGTTTTCTCTTGGTAAAAATACTATTTGACGTCTCAACACTTTGTATATGTAGGAAATATACCCATTTTAATGTTTAAGGTGCTTATAATTTGGAAATTAATTTTATAGTAATTTTTATATTAAATAATTAACATAATTATATTTAAAAACAATACTTTAATTTACTTTGTAAATGAAAGTAAAAGGATTCTGCAATATTGATGGGTTGTAGTTTGAGAAACACTGTACTAGACGACTAGACACAAAAAGTTAAAAAAGACAATTGCAGGAGTTGCTTTAGTGGTCGATTTGTAATAGCCATTGTCTTGAAAAGCAAAAGGGTGCATTTGTTATGAGTTACGAAAAGCGATAATTCGATAGTTTACTTATTTACTTTAAGAATAAAATAAACTATAGGGTGATTCAATAGACTGCATTTTTAATAGATTAATGTGTAAAAAATATAACTTATGGTTTAAATAATTATATTGCAATAAGTATAGAGTTGGCCGAACCTAACGTTTAGATATTTCCTGCAACGAAGTTTTATAATCTATTTTACAAAGTGTTTAAAATTTCTAATGCGGCCTATCAATTTTTACTTCTCTATTACTTGGGGAAAGGCTTTTGAGTAATACAGTAACTACTAAACACTTAAGTACAACAGAATTTTTGAATAACAAATACAATAATAAGATTTTCTTCTAATTTTGTTGTTGTTTTGATTTATATTCATTTATAGGTTAAGTGATACATTTTGTTGCAAATTTGCGTTTGCGTTTAAAAAATAAAAACTTTTAATATCAATAATTGAAGTTGGAGATGAAGATTAACTTCTTGGAACTCAAAAATTGAGTTTTAATATTTTTAAAGATTTAATTATGCTTTAAAATATTTATTGGCCTTACCTTGCAATAAAGGTGTTTGTTTAAAGATTCTTAAGACTTAAAAAAATTATTATAAAATAAAAATTTATCTTGATTTATTGATGTAATCTTATAAATAATTTATAAAGTAATCGTTTTTTGATGAGTTATAAAAGGTTTATGACCCATCATATTATTATTAATTTTCTATGAAGATATTTAAAACATTTTTGATATACTTCTATTTCATTTAATTTTCGACCATTAAAAATTGCTAAATATTAATTACACCAAAATTCTAATTTAAATTTGCAAAGTAATTCATTACTTTGCACATGTGTTTAAAAAATCCAATTAATTGGACGCAATTTAAAATTCTAATAGGAAAATTGGACATATTTTAAACATGCAAATTATATTCCAGGCATAATTATTAAAATTAAACTAAATATGGTCAAAAAGCAAAGTTTCACCTCAAAAATTTTATTTGATTGATTATTAATAGGCAAACTAAAAGAATTTGCTATGACAAAGTAAAACAAAACCTTGACGTGCAGATAATTTTTTTTGTTAGTTTTACTTTACATGTTTTGTAGCATGTGGACCCCCATGGCTGTAACAACCTATCTATTATCGATGAAATATGTAAATATCTAATCAAATCAATAGTAAAAAGTGATCATAACCTAAGGATAGCATAGTCATTCCTTAACTGACAGCAATTTCTCATTAAAAAAAAATCACCTTCCATGTGATTGTAACCCATCAAACTTATCGCTTGATCTGACTATTTGGCCCCCGTAACTTTTTCTTTTAAATTAGGACAAAACAACAGCGTGTGTTGTATATGGATTTTAATATGCATTCATTTTGCTATCTATTGATGCATAACGCTTACCAAAATACGTACCATTTAATTTTACTTACAGTTATTTAAATATTGAGAAATTAAAAACGGAAGTAGAAAAGATATTTATAATTTGAGTCAGTTAAATTAAATAAATGATACAAAAATACATGGAAGTGCCGAAACATTTAAAAAACAATCTGGTTTTATTCGTAATTTGTCTACATTCTTCACTTTCAACAGTTCTTATATTACTTGGGTTGCTTTTAATTGAAAAATTGAAATTCTTTGGTTTGCCTGAGACAGTCATATATGTAAGCGAAGTTATTTTCATAACAAAAACAGGTAACAAAAATTGTCGACTATGTCTTCGGAAATAGATGTTGATGTTGACATTCCACAAGGCTAAGCTACGGGATGCTTTTTTGTAACATATAATTAATGAATGGTGTACTTAATATGGACAAAAATGTCATTTTTCAACTTTATTTAAATTGTTAAAATTTAAGAATTTACGTTTAAAAAAAATAGAAAATGAAAAAAAAAATAATCAAATTAAATAAATAAAAGTTATAAATTACAAATTTTTTTTTTCAATACAAGAATAAAAAAATGGAGGTGTGGTCACCACACGACTTTCATTTACTAATTTGAGATGTATTTTTAAAGTATCCATGGTTATGAGTAAATTTAATTTGAGGATTTACAAATATAACTATAAATA
>JARJDX010081522.1:0-18857 GCA_030264735.1 Gymnusa sp. GC000175
AAATAAAGCTGAAAGAAACATCGGAAAATGGATAAAAAACAATGGACTTAAACTCGCAGCGAAGAAGACTGAAGCTGTAATTATAGCTGGAAGAAGAAAGGTCCCTAGAATGGAACTAAAGGTAGACGGACTTCAACTTTGCATGAAAAAGACAATCAAATATCTCGGAGTCCATATTGATAAGGATATGAAGATGAGGGAGCACATAAAGCATTCAGTGGACAGAGCGCATAAAGTAGCCAGAGAAATATGTAGGCTTATGTTCAATGAACACGGAGTGCAGTCAATTCTCATGTATGCTGCTCCTATCTTCAGTAAAAAGCTTAAAACAAAAAAACTCCTAAATAAACACGAAAGAACAACAAGAGTATGGGCTGTTTAAGTGGCGGCGGCTTACAGGTTAATAAGCACTAAAGCGGTTTGTGTGCTTGCAATAATAATCCCGCCCGACCTACTGTCGGAAGAACGAACGCAGCTTTTCCACAAACGACACGAAGAAAAGCTGAGAATCCGACAAGCTACCATAAAAAGATGGCAAAGCAGATGGGACAATGGCGAAAAAGGAAGACACACCGTCTAATCCCTAATCTAGACATATGACTAGTGAGAAAATTCGGGGAGGTAAGCTTCTACCTGACACAGGCACTTTTCAGACACGGAAGCTCTGGTGAGTACCTATACAAACTTAAAATCAAGGAATCAGCAGAATGTACTGCAACGATGTAGACACACCGGAGCATACCATTTTTGCATGCCCACGCTGGGATAGTAAAAGAACCAACGCTGCTCTGGGCGTGGGAGAAACTAATTCACCTGAAAATATGGTGGCATTAATGCTGCGCGAGGAAACCAGATGAACAACCATTGACCAGCTGGTAAGACACATTATAAAAACCAAAGCTGAGGATGGAAAGAGGCAGCAAGCCCAAAATTCATAAGTCATCTAAAAAAGGGAAAAGCCCTTAATACCGACTTCCTTTGCTCCCCCGAAGTAATGCTGACAAAATGATCCCTGGGGTGCTGACATCATGGGTATGCCTTAAAAAAGGAAATCCCACACATCCCTCAGGAAACGGGAACCGGAGGATAGCTTATAAAAAGTTTTTTTAGCCACCCGAAAAAAAAACTTTGATAGGATTTAGAAATTGCGGATGGGGACCACCGAATTTATGCCTGTCCAAGTTATATTTACCCTGCACAGAAAAATTTGCTCACCATTGATAATTAACAACTGTCAACTTTCCTAAACCAATGATGCCAAATAACAAACATTAAAAGTAGATAGAATTCTGAAACAAATTCAACAAAGAAACGACCATCAGTACGCAGAAACATTTCTTGATTAAAGCATAAGAAGAAGAAGGAGAAGAAGAAAAACAAGAAATAAATAAAAATGCAATAATTTTCGCCCCAATAAATTGAAAATTATTTTTCGTGTAATTGGTTACAAACATATTTTTCGTCCACTTTTCCTAGCTTGTTAAAACTTAAAATATTCTTAAAGTTTATTGATATGAAAAATAGTTATAATCATGGCAGCTTTTCCTTGCTTGCTTATACTTAGAAGTGTTAAAATTTATAATATATTCAATTTTTATGAGTTAAATAAAAATATCTTGTGCACCCAAAAAATATATGTACTGTACTCTGGCTCTAATTAGGAAGCGAATGACTACTTCTATTGAGATGAATACTGAATATAATATCAATATAGAAAATAAATTAGCTTAAAGAAGAAAAAATATTACAATCAGTTTATCTAAAAGATGTATAGCTAAAATAATAAGCACCTAAAATACAATAAAAGGTATAATATTTAGTAGAATTTTAGTTGCAATATAAGAAACAATGAGAAATAACGCAATTTAAAATCCGATTACAATAAATTGGTAATAAGAACTTTGAAAGAGACAGCACCTGGAAAGTTTGTTCTTTAAGAAAGTCCCTAAAGACACAATAATTGTCCTAAAGAATATATTTATTTGCTGCTTTTGTACAAGATGGTATCCTTAAAAATTGTAAGAAGTAGTGAAAGCGGTGATCCTAAAACGTGTTGTTACAAACCTTATGTCATGACGACCAATCGCGCATTTGAAATAAATTGTTAAGGCTACTGTGAAGATTATTACCAAACGTTTCTGATACATTCGTAAAAATAAATATAATTCTAAATCTCCTTGCATGAAATTCAGCCAAATAAATCCATCAATAATACTATTCAACAATATGATACAAAAACCGACAATCGCTTCAAAAGCGCGGATTTTGTATAAAAGATTTAACAAGAAACCTTGTACGAAAAAGCGTAAAGATTTAAATGTATTTAAAATATTTCAATATATTTTATATTTGTGAACAATAAAAAAATCGAACTAGATTTATAAAATCTAATATTGGATTTATACAATGTTCCAATATTGCTGTTTAAAGTACATATTTTTGTGAATTCATGTATAAACAGTTGAAGTAAGAACGACATTCTCATAGCTGTTGAGTTTGGGGGCCGAAGTCCCGAAGGGCTCATCCCTGTCACCACTACTTTACATTAAATATTCCAGTGACATGCCATGCTCAGCTGGAAACACAATAATATGCTGATAAACAGAAGCGGATTGCCAAGAAAACGGTTATAGCTCATCCGAAATATTGTTTTTAACTTATAAAACATTTGGTTTTTAATTTTCAGGAAGACATGTACACAAAGTTTACATCTTTGCGGTTGTAAGTGTATATTTGATAAAATAATTGCTGCAATAAAGAAATGAACATTTTTATAAAAAGTAGGTGACAGTGCCTGTGTTAATTTTTAAGTTTCTAATTTGTTTTCATAATGTTGTCAGACTTTTTTGGAGGAAATTAAAAAGTGCAGTAATCAAAAAATTAAGACGTTCTGTCTAAACAATCTATATATTTTGGTAAATTTTTTGGTTATAAATGAAGATAAATTAAAATTATCCTAATTAAGAAAGTAAATTTGTCGCTTGAAAATTGCTCTTCTCACAATTTTTAAATTATAGGTTTTTTATTAATTGGATTTACATAAAGTTTTAGTTTTGAAAAGTATAAAAAAGCCAATTTATTATATGTCCCTTTTTTATGAGCAAAATTTTAATAATTTTTAGTTCGTTTGGGAAAAACTTTTATTTCCGTATGAAAATTTTTATGAGGTTTTAATGTTACAGCCACAGTTTTTTTTTATTTTTTATAAAAATGAAAAATTTTTGGTCGAATATTTAAGATGAAACTCTTTAAAATTGCTCTGAATCTTATCAGTTAGCTTCTGCAACCATTTTTAACTTTTAAATTTTGTTTTATTAATGTTTTGAGTTAACTAGGGTGATGAACTGAATATAAATTGAAGAAAGATATTAAAAAGCATTAATTATTCAGAAATATTAGGAAGAGAATTAAATAAAAGAGGATGGTAGTAGAAAGCTTTAATTTATAGGGAAAAAGAGGTGTTATAATAGATTGCCTCCACACGGTGCACCCTGAGTAATACTAAATGATCTATTCCCATTGGCAAAATATTTGCAAAAATGGAATACAAAGAAAATGAACAGAATTGGTGAAAGTACAAACAGTACAACAGAAGTACTACTTAAGAAAGATATACGACAAAAGGACGCGGATATTTGGACGCGCGACAATTGGACGCGGATGTTAGGACGCATGCGAAAATTGGACGCGGATATTAAGACGCACGCGACAATTAGACTTAAGCGATAAATGAATGAACCCATAAACTATTTCCTTTTCTTATTGCATTTCATAATTCTAAGATTAATATTTTAATGACAAAATGAAACGTATGCATAAATACCTTGATATTCGCGAAATTATTTTGTTACATTTCCGCGTCAAGAATATTTTTGTAACATTATTTATTTCCGCGTAGCGATAGTCATTTGTTTAATATTATATGGTAACTTCCATTTTTTTAATAAAAACGGATAATTCTGTAAAAATCTTAATTTTAAAAATTTTCGCGATTGCAATGCTTTCTTCTACTTGATAAATAAATACCCAGACGCAGGACAGGATGTCCCGAAGACGACTTACTAGAGGAGCCGACCCCAAATAAATGAAGAACAAGGCTCTTCTATTTTCTTTCTTTCGCTTATTGCGATTTAAAAAATATTTTATGTATAAAAATACAAATTTTGTGTAAATGTGGTGGCCTGTAAGTGTTATGAAGAGATTATTTTACTTCGCTATTTCGTTTTAATAAAATTTATAGAGTTGAAACGAAATTCTTAGATTAAACGTCTAAGGACCCAAGCCTTGCCTTGACATAAACTTTTGACAATTCCAGTATTTTTTTTTGTATACGCATCATTGTGTATAAATATATTAATCTTCTAATGATGAATAATGAAATGTCTTAATCATTAAAAGAAAAGAAAAAATACTTATTGATGCATCCAAATGTCGCAAGTACAATTTTGGTGTTTTCATTTGTCGTTGCGTCCAATATTCTCGTCCACTTGTCGCACGTCCTAATATCGGCGTTGTTTTGTTGCGATACGCAAAAACCAAAAAGATCTCGCTGTCCCCTACGCCAAATCGTTAAACAAATATTGTCCCTGAAATATCATCTCGGGATCCTTGTCAACGAGAATATCCCAAAAAAGAAATACTTTCACGGATCGAACACGCTAGATCTACCTTCACCTTCATAAAAATCCTCTTTACCAGTCGATAAACCCATGTCATTGGTATTATCGAACAAATTCCGAAATATTCCGGAAGTCATCTGTGAATAGCACAATATCACCTACAAAGCGCAGGTGGTTTAGCCGTTCGCCATTGATGTTTAGTCCCATTTCCTTCCAGTTAAAAATTTTAAACACATACTCTAGTGTCGCTGTAAATAACTTTGGCGAACAGGTATTACCTTGTTTTACTCCTTTGTCGATGTTGATTTTGTTTGTGCTTTCATGGAGTTTAATGGTGGACGTGTCATTTTGGTAGATGTAATTAATTGGTGAGCAGTATCGATGGCCCACTCGGCTTTGTTTGAGATCTTCCAATATTGCCCAACGTCTTTTCATAGTCGATTACTCTTATAATAAGAGTTTTGTTGCATTCTATACACATTTCTATAAGATTTTTTATGACTTGGAGATAATCGTTTATTCCAAAACCAGCTTGGAAGCCAGCCTACTCTTCGGGCTGGTAGAAATCCAACTTTGGTTGTTTTGTTATTATTTTAAGGAGTTTTTAGAGATGGGACAGTAAAATTATGCATCTGTAGATTTCAAGCTTTTAAATATCACCGTTTTTATAAAAGAGTATCACATTTGCGTTCTTCCATTCTCGTGGTAATTTACTAGAGTCTAGGCACTTGTTATGTAAGGTCTTGTTAGCATTGAGCAATGTTTCCCGTTCATTTTTGATGGCTTCAATTTTTATATTTTTCTGGGGCATGGTTGTTTTTTATTTGTATAGGGCACTTCTAACTTCATTCATCGTTATTTTTGGCATTTCATCAGATCCTTGATTTAGGACTTTTGGTTGTCTGGAACCTTGTGGCTGATGGTTTTTTCCGCCAGAATATAAGTTTTTTACACATTCAGCAGACTCTGACTATCTGTAATAATGTTTTCGTTTTCATCCTTAAGTTTGCAGATGTTTTGCCTACCACTTGATATTTTTGCTCTCATGACCTTTATGTTCTTGTTCTCCTCTATGTTATCTCCTAATATCTTTTTTTATTTCATGTGATATCCTTTTATTAAGGCTTCTGAGTTCTTTCCTGTGTTCACCTCCCTTATCTCTAAGTTTCCTTCTTTCAGCCATTAGAAGTTTGGTGCTTGCACTTATCCTATCTTCTTTCGGCATTTTTCTGTTCTTGTGAAACTTTTCTTTAGCCTTCTTTACGACTTGCGTTATTTTGTTGTTCAGATTATTTATGTTATTATATAGTGGCTCTAGGTTTTTTAGCGCCCCGCTGATTGTTTCACTGTACGCTTGTGGTTGCTCCAAATGAGCCTAATTTCTGCGACCTTTTTTGTGTAATATCTTTGCCAGTTCTATTTTGACGTTTATCCTTATTTTAGCTCTCACCATTCTGTGATCTCTACCTGAGGAGAAGTTATTTAGGACATTTACATCCTGTACTATTTTCGTGTTGTCTGTAATAACGTAGTTAATTAATTTTTTTATCGTTTCGTCCGAGCTTGCCATGTCTATTTTCTATTATCTTTCTTTTTAAAAAAGGTATTCAAGGCGAATAGGTTATTTTGGACTAGCAAGTTTAGAAGCACTTAACCTCGTCGGTTCCTGTGACCCAGTTTGTAGTTTACAAGTACAATCTCCACGTCATTGTCGCTGCACCCCAATTTTGCATTCCCCTAGCAGTAGACTATAGTATGCTTTGGATTCGGTCTTGGCGGTGTCTATATCCTCATAGAAGGTTTAGACCTCATTGTCTTCGTGGCTTGTAGTAGGTGCACATGCTTGTATATTTGTATTTTGTATCGCTTGTTTAATTTATCATTCATTACTTTAGCTGATATACTTTTGATATTTATTATGTTTTTCACATGTTTCCTGTGTATGAGTATGCCCACACCACCTATCGACATATCTTTCTCGCCGCTATAGTGAGATGTCCAGATTTTAGCGTAAGTTGATTTTCTCCTCGTCGTTTTACTTCGCTTAGGCCTACTATATCTCATTTTATGTAGCTTAGTTCTTCCACAAATTCAGCAATTTGGCTAGAGGTAGAGTTGTTGAATTGGTTTTGTTTTCCGGTTTTATTTATATCGAATTTCTGTTTCGGTATATCAATTTCGTGCCTTCCCCGGAATACACGAGGCAGACTGCTGTAGCAGTGTGGGATTGTGGACAATCAATCCTACCCATCTGGGATATTTAAGTTGATGAAATTAATATTATCATGGTCCATGTTGTGGGGTTTGTAGATTGCAACTGCGGGTTGTAAATTTATTTTAATAATTGCACTTTATTTAATTTGAACTTTACTATGACAGATTTAAAAACTAATACACTACTTGACTTACAAGAATAACATGCAAAGTTGCATTTTTTTGTAGCATTGTCACAAAAAGTCAAAAATATTTTTAAATATCACATAGTGCAAAATAAAACAATATAATGACGATGTTTTTGTTGCTGAACTTTTATTGTTGGATGCTTTTATTTTATAATGTGAATTTTTATTACAGCTTGTGCGAGCTATAATTAGTTTATTTTGTACCTATGGTTGACATAAAGGATGCACAAGTACAAAAAAAAATAGACACATGCATGAATATACAACGAGTTATATAATAAATCAACAGAAGCACAAACAAAAGCGTTTTAATTTATTAGAAAAGGATCCGTTTTATAACGTTTGATATGCAAATTTGAAAAATATTATTATTGCATACATTCCAACAAATATTGTGTTGCTAGATTATTATTTTATTATTATTATTATTACAATAAACAAATATCGATACGGATTATATTTATGTAAAGCGCAAATTTTCAATTAAAATATTCTTGGAAATTTAAATATATTAGAGTGGTTTGAAACAGTACACAATAATTTATAACATCATCACTACTAGCCAGTTTTATTTAACACGAATTTATATCCAATTATTGTCATTCCTACTCTTAAAGGCTACTATTAACAGAATAAATACACATTCCCTCCTAACAAGCTCAAACATAATTTGATTCTTGTTTTTTTATCTGCTAATAGAAATCCTAATTTAACTGACCCTATTTTTATTACACTTATTATTATTATTCATCCTATAAAAAATATTTTAGGCTATATAAAATCATATTCATTAATTTAATTCGACATCGACATACTGAACATAGAGCAGGTCCCTTGAAGACCGACATAACTTTATAATACGATTCGTGGTACACGTCAGGAACAAGGTTGTGACCATTCCAGAATGTGCTTGGCTAACCCTATGCCAATGGCAATCGGGTCTTGCTAAGCTAACTAGCTTCTGTGGTATGCTGACGCTCACATCGTGTAAAACACCGCTAGAAAGTCGCCATACTTTTAGTAATGTCGGACTGCATACCGGAATACCAGCCAAGCGGAAGGACACCGTTTCATTGTAAAAATCTTGTTCGCTTTTTTTCTCCTAATTTTCGAATGTCTCTTGGTCTAATTGTTTTTCTATATTCCATATTTATTTTGCTTTCAGATTTATTCTTTATTTGTTTTTTGTCCATTCGTGCCCCGGGTTTAGCAGTTAATGATCTTTTTTTTCATGTATCTTCGCGCTATCTTGTTTGTTTTTGTTAGAGCGGTTGCTTTCAAGCCGTATATAGCTGTTGTTGCTTGAGACTGTCGATTGCATAGATTAGGATATCATGATAACCATTATGTTTGCATTGCGTTCTCAAGATTTGCCAAGCCTAAGTTAAAGTAAGTCTGGATTTTGATTTCTTTTCATTGTTTTTGGTTGTACATGTACGACGGTATCATATGGTTTCTGTTTAGGTCTTTAGGGCATGACACATTAGGCTAATTAGCAGGAAATCACTCTAATATCGAGGGTTGGACTTTTTTGTAAGAGGAATAAAATATTAAGAGAGAGCAGAGTAGCCGAGCGGTAAAACGCAGGATTGGCTTGCTAGAGATCCCGGGTTCAAATCCGACACAATTTATATCTCAAGATTAAAAATTTCTCTTTGCTCTCGGGTGGTTCAAAAGTCACCTTAAAAGCCGTTGGTCCTGTCTGTGACGTGACACCTGCTCTGTTACTCACATTAAAGACTTAAAAAATATTAGGCTAAAAGGAGACTCTGTCTACACCCGAAAGCGAGAACTCTCGCTCAAAAACGGGTCCATACATACATACATAAAAGATTAAAAAAAATCCACGACTTAGTAAAAAAACGAAACACTGGCAGAAATTCAAAAGTATTAGAATCAGACTTTTATGGTCAACAAAAACAAATACGGAGTTTCATAAGACAGCAAAGATGTGATATAAAAAACTAATAGAGTACACAAATGTTTAGAAAGAATATTGGGTGATAATATCTTACACAACTATATACATGCAAAGTAACACATTGACACACCAGATATAACGATAAAGAAGAAACAACTATAATAGTAGAAGACTGGAAAAATTTAAAACCGTTAATCTCCCAGCTAAGACCAGATAACGAATGAATTACCGAAATACGGGGGAGAATACTGGTTAACCAACACTTATACAGAATATTATAAGACGAAATAGACTTTCGGATGATTAAAGAAGAGCGATAGTTATATAAGAAGGGGGAAAAAGAATATCCAAATAAGTATAGAGGCTATTAAATTGTACACTAAAATTAATACCAAATAATAACGAGAGAATATAGCTAGAGGAAGAGCAGCTGGGATTTAAAACGTTTATGCGTTGATGCTGTATTCGTTTTAAGACAGGTAAAATAAAAATATCTAGAGTACCTGATATACCTAATATATCTAAATAAGGATTCAAAAAATGTATAAATACAAGACGTTATTCACGAACTATATAACAAGTACGTCCTCTTACTTAGACCATCAAAAGTTATGGCCAAAACAATGGTAAGCACAAAACAATAAAGTGATAGCAAGATTGACAGAGGAAATTAGAGAAAAAAATTAAATAGGAATTAGGTAAGGATACTCTTTGAGCCCTCTCTTATAATATAGCTAAGCTATGGATGAAATTATAAAGAAAGTTAAAACAGTGAGTAAGTAGAAGCTTGAAGTCACATGCGAACGGAGCGATAATAAGAGCCGAAACTCAGAATGAGCTGGAAAGGTTGCTATGCGAATTCTGTAAAACAAAAAAAAACAATACAATATGGCAGTATCAATAAAAAAAATAATACTAATAAGAAAATTGCCGATCAGGGCTAGCAAGTGATTGAGCACAATACGTTAAAACGGAGGTTGACTACCTGAGCATCAAATATCTAGTGCTAGAAAAATCGAAAAAGAAGTAAACTACCAAATTAACAAAGCGAATAGAATAGCGGTGTGACTCAATAGTACCATGTTTAGTAATACATTTATCTCCGTTGAAACCCATGTAAGAGAATACAAAAGTAAGATTGACCACCTACACAGCCGAAACAAGACGCGATACAAGTGAATGTTGGAATCACCAGAAATGAGAATACTAAGGGTAGCAAACAAGACACTAAAAGATAAAGAAAGAAGTGAAGATATAAGGCGCAAATATAACATGGTAAACATCAAGCCACGAATAAAAGAAAGAAAAGATCAACACATAAGAAAAAGCGTGCGACTCTCTCTAGCAATGCCGAGAGCTGTCGGGAGGATATGGGAGCTATCTCCCAAGGTAACACAATGGCTATACACGGCAGCAGTTAGACCTATGCTAACATACGCAGCACTGATCTGGGGGCCCATAGTTAGACAGAAAACCTTAGCAAAACAACTAAGTTGGTTGCAAAGAAAAGATGTTCTAATTTAGAATTTAGACTTTCGCGACTGAGGTCGATGTAAGTTTTCTTACTTAATTTATTGGTTGCTGCCAACGTTTCGCTCGCCATTGCAGGGAGCATTCTCAAGGCGGAAAAGTCCGATGACCTTGTTCGAGTGTGTATGCCTATATAGGACGAAGAGAATTAGTGGGGATGGGAATTTAATGATGAAAACTAATATTTCCAGATATTGGAGATTTCAAAAGATGTTCTAGCTTAACAGCAGCCATGTATGCCCTGTCTTCCGCCTCTCGACATATACGTGTAGGATTTTTGGATAAAGGGAGTGGGACAAGCAAACATTATCACCTTCTGAAGAAGGCTGTCAGTAAGACACCCCGGCTGGGAAGAAAAACAGAAAACGTGTTACATTGGTATATCTTTAACAGACCTTATACAATAACAAATAACACTGGAGATTTAGAAATAAAAAAATATTAGACCGGCTCCAAAACCAAACGGAATGCGGTGCGGGTGTTTACTTTAGGAGTAAACACCCGCACCGCATATGGATATCTTCCCAGGTTTACCCCTGGGTATATATGCAACGGTTCTACGAACTAAAATCGTTGGGATCACCTAGAGCAAAAGAAATTCTTAAGCGTGAGATTGGGCATTCAAATTGTCACAGACAAGCAGCCATATTTATTATTAGCCTTTATTAACAAGTTATGTAAAATACAATAAAATATAAATTAAATGTTATTCAATATAAATTAAATTAAATGTATGTTCAAATTTTTTAGCCCAATGATTGAGCATAGGCCTCCCCCAGAGAAGACCATTCTTGTCTATTTTGTGCATTTCGTATCCATAGACTTCCCGCCATAAAGGTAATATCGTCACACCATCTTTTGTATTGCCTTCCTCTGCTTATTTTGCTCTCCATATTAGCCGTGAGCAATTATAAGATTACCTCTTAACTAGTATTGGAATGCCAAAACCACTTAACCGAGCAGCTCAGGTTAATGCCATTAAACTACGCTAGATAAAAGAACATAATAATTTAAAGGATAATGCATAGTAAGGCAGACAGGTTGATATGCGAGGGATCCGCCCAAGAAGTTTCCGTAGCGCACTTCTCCTAAAAGATGACTTCTCAGCTTGCAAACAGGCTAAAAGGGCAACGGATCTTTGATTAAAAACATCTAGGTAATATCTGCGGCCATCCCGATGAAACCTATGACTTATCACAATAATTCTTTTTCGTTCTGTCAGCTAAGCATACAATTGCACACTTGCATACAATTGAACCAGTGGAAACCGCTCTGTGTAAAATGTACAGCATGTGCAAAAAAAGACAAGACAGCGGAACACGTGCTAAGCACCTGCCTTGGTCTCGCCTACCTTAGGGAATCCATGTTGGAGGCATCAGGGATGCTCCCTTGAGAGCTTTGCTGTCCCTCGTCCACCACCTGGGGTGGCGGTGAGTGCAATGAGCGCAGTAAGAGGCACAAAGAGCCTGATGAGGTCTAAGTACTGTCGCCAGAAGTGACCCTCGAACATCCTTTAGAAACTTATATGAAGGATGGTAGACTACAGTATTGTAAGGATAGTAAAAAACAAGTCGCCGAATGCAAGATCAAAGTCGTCTAAGAAAGAGTTGGGACGGGATTTATAAGCGAAGCGAAAAGAAACTAGAACGACGAGATTACTGATGGGGAAAGACCAGGAGAAGTATATAGAACTGAACAGACAAATAAAAAAATAACGTACGAAAAGCTAAAGAACACGCAATGAAAGCCAAATGCCTTAAAACAGAAGAACTGCAGAAAAACATGACCTGTTTAATATGCATCGCAAAATATAAGAAGCGTGGGTACATATAAAAAAAACCAAGCGGAAGATTCATCGACTCATCCATAATATGAACAACGCACATTCCGGACTCCATATCACGAAGGAATAGATTAGAAAGGTAATAAGAGACAGCCAAGTATGGAAAGACGCAAATCAAATACCGGCAGAGATTATTAAACTGTTCAGTGAAGTTGGAAAAAACACTCTTACCCGCTCTATAATTTAGTGTATAATACGAAAAAAATACCTAAAAAATAGCTTAAATCCACTTTTGTCGTTATTCCAAAAAAAACCAACATCAAAAGAGTGTAACGAATATAGAACAATAAGCATAATGATCCACACCCTTAAACTATGTCTTGGAATTATACATGCTAGAATATAGCAGCACTATGAAGCACAAATCAAGGTAACGCAGTTTGAATTTCGGAACGCCCTAGGTACCAGAGAAGCCCTATTCGCACTAAAAGTTTTAATATAGAGATGCAAGGATGTTAACTGTGATGTACATATATACGACTTTAGCAAAGCGTATGATAGGGTCACACATGAAGAACTGATTAATATACTCAAGGAAACGGAAACTGACGACAAAAATATCCGCATTATTGCAAATCTGTATTGGGAACAAATAGTAAAAGTACGAGTGGAAGACCGAAAAACAAAACATGTAAAAATTCAGAGGAAGTGCGACAGGGGTGTGTGTTTTTTATTATTCATTAGGAATAAATCTTCAAATAGGCCCTGGGTGGTATCGATGAAGGTGTAATGGTCAACGGCGAGCTTCTTAATAATTTAAGATATGCGGATGACTCCGTTATAATGGCGAGAAATGCGGATGGACTTTAACTGATGATGGAAGAGATCAAATTATGTAGTAAAGAGTACGGAATTAACCTGAATATAAAAAGACCAAATACATGGTCGTTAGCAAAAATAACACACCACCTGTAAATTTGTTTTTTGATAATATAACCGTTAGAATAAGTGAATAAATATTCTTATCTAGGAACGTGCGTTAATCAACAATGGGACCTTTCGGTGGAGATTAAATACAGAAAAAAAGCATACAACTGAAAATTAGAATGCTTCGATGCTATGTTTTATCAACGCTTTTGTACGGTGTAGAGTCATGGACACTAACCAGGAATGCTTAAGGCAGAGGGGAAGCCTTCGAACTGTGGACATATACAAGGATACTAATGGTATCATGCACGAGGAGAGATACAGAATCTTACAACCCATTCTGGAAGGAAAAGTTTTGGAGAAAATAGGTCCGGAAAGAAATAGGATATCATGGCTGAAAAATCTACGGCAATAGTATGGTGACGTCGTTACAATTATTTTGAAGTGCTGTCGATAAAGTTAAGATAGCCATGATGATAGCCAATATCCGAAACGAATAGGGCATGGAAAGAAGAAGAAAAGCACCAACAAAACAATAATATCACGAACGTTTTGTGTAAAATACTGACAAATTTATATTTCGCAAAAAAAATTACCAAATTACATTAAATTTAAGTTTTTAAATTTTATTTTTTTGTGTATTGCGGGAGGGATTTTTGTTTTTAGTTTTAATACTTTAAATTTTGAGAAGTTTTTTTAATACGTTTATTTTTGGTATTTTTTGCAAATAGCCCTATATTTTGGAAATGCTCTTTTAATAATAAAATACAGTTTCAAAAACTGGCACTTGAATACAATAAAAATAATAGCCTTATATTGACTAGTAGTCAAATCACCCCCGATGAAACCAACAATGAACCAGCAAAATATTAAAACTTATAAAACAATAGTTTTTTATTTTTTGCCAAAGTCACGATCCCCAATTCAAAACATCATTATGAAAAATTATTGCCTATTTACTATATTTTTTACAGAGGGTGTTAACAGTTTTCATTACTTATAAGAAATTGTACAGCAGAATAAAAATAGGAAAGTAAATTTAAAACGAGTAACTTAACCTATTATAGGGCAAAAGTTAATTGGCTTAACTTTAAATTGGAAACAAAAAAAAAAAATTTTAAAATACACAAACCACAAAAATTTGGAAAGAAAATTTAAATTGCAAAATTTAATGTATTGTTCAAATTAAGTACAAATATTTCACAATAATTTACTTAATTGTTTTTTAATTAATATAATTATTTGTTTTAATTTGAAATTAAATAACTCATTTAAGTTGAGAAGTAATTTATAAGGTAAAGAGTGAAGCAATTTATTGAATTTTTCACGGCTTATTTCTTCATCGGTTGTATAGGATATTTTTAAAAGGTTTAAGGAAGCCCATAAATATGATAATGAGGGATTTAAAATGGAGATGTTTTGTAAGGGGGTGTGCTTATTGGGTAATTTATATTTAGGGGATGATTTAAAAACTATTAATGCGTGTTAGGATAATAAAATATTCGAGTTGATGTGAAATGCGAGTCGAGGATAGGCAGTAACATTTATCTAAAATGAAAAAAGAGCGCCCCCAAAGTAGCAGTAAAACTCAATTTCCTTATATTAAAAAAGTTGCTTTAATCTTTATTTCCGGTTATCGGAAAATTCTATCGGTAAAAAGAATGTTATGGGGACTCGAATGTGTGTAAACAGAGGAACATTGTGGTCCTGCTAGACAAGCGCAGTACAGGACGTCTGTCAGGACTTCAGGATGCGTCGCGACGCAGTCCTGTCTATCAGTTACGATCGGAGCGCGGCGCGCGGCAAACGCTACCCATCGGTGTACGTCCGCAACCACGTGGTAAGTCAGTCTTAATTATTTACACACATTTTTTTTTATAAAACAATATTAAAAATATATTTTATTATTATGTTGCACCAATAATTATTTTTATTAATTTTGTATATTGACTTTTAAACTTTTTTTAATTTTTAAAAATTGTTTGAAAATTTAAACTTTCATGGCTTTTATTAATGGGATTTTAATAATATTTGCATGTATAAGATAAATTGGATGTTTATTCATCTAATACGTATTAAAGATTAGGTTCCGAATATAATTAATAAACCTTAGCCATTAGTCCCTGTCGGGATTTGATGCAAACTTACATATTTCCTTACCATGTTACATCTTAGTCATTGCGCTAATTGACTGGACAACGTTAAAAACATGCACATGTATTAAGTTTTAATTTCAAATGAATATAAATCTCATTAAATTCTTAGTAATTGATACTTTCAACAACTTTAGGACTTCCTATTTAATCAGATTTGAATTAAGTTTTATACGTGTAATATCATTTTAAATCATTATACAAATTTATAATGATCATTTACATTTCACGAACTTATTGCTTGAAAAAGTTGTGAAGTTAACTGGAAACCCAAAGTATATTAAGTTTCTGACTAAATATAAATCTTGGAAATGCATCATTTCCGTCTGCATAATATGTCAAAAAATTTTAATAGAAGCACACTTCTAAAACAAAATACATTTAATGTATGTAGAGGTAAAAAACAAAAATAAATAAATAATTTCAAATTTAAAATAATTATTTTCATTAAATTTAATAAATTAATCAATTAAGATATTTTGCTTGTATTATTCAATTTTTTTTTTCTGAAAAAAAAATTTAAATTATCAATTTAAATTATATCATTTTAAAAAGATTAATGAATGGTAAAAATATAATACACAAATTAGAAAATTATCAATTTTATTTCAAAAATAATGTGTATAAAAACTTGATATGATACAAAATCGAATACGAAGTAAACTACAAATTTTTTTATAAAGAATAAATTTGCATTTACGTTTGGATTAAATGTTGTACAGAGTGAATCGAAGCAAAAAAACCCAAAAGTTGTAATTCGTCATTTATTTAATTTTAAATTTCTAGCATTTGATTGTATATCGTCTAAAGGTCTATAAAAGTCCTCGAATTTAAGCAATCCTAGTTCAGTAACTATAGGCGTAGTAAAAGGAAATCTGCTGAATATTTATAATTATATTGTTTTTTTAGAAATAGCTTACTTTTGTAATTTTAACAACGTGTAATAGACAGTTAGGCCTTCACTATTTTTTGTAAAATTTGCGTTTAAAATGCAGAAAATTGTTTAATGGCTATAATCTAAATCCCTAAATATAAAATAATGACCGCCCGCAGTGTGACGGGTAATTAAAGACACGTCATCCAATCGAAAATACTGCTATTGAAAATATGATTTGAAAGCTTTTTTGTCTTCCTTTCGGTTACTTTATAAATTCGATACTTAAATATGCCCTCTAAAAAAATGTTTAACGCCCCGTTCGGCGTCGCGACGTCTTTAAAGTTAATAGTAATAATAACGAAACAATTCCAATTCGGTTTACCTGGATTTTCATTTGAAATTTTTTCGTTTTTTCAAAATGTCAAAATCACTTTTCCCCTCTTTTAATTCCTCACAGAAAAATATCTAAGAAAATTTCCTCTAAAAAATAAAAGTAATAAATATGCGCTATCCAACGTTTTTTTCAAAAAAGAATTCCGACGCACAGTTTGGCGTTTAAGTTTAAAAAAGAAACGACGATCTCGCAAAAGGTACCTCAGATCAAAAAAAAGTAAGTACTTTTTTGCAGATTGTCTAAATATCTACAAAAATAAGGGGGGGGGTCTTATTATTTGAAATATTGTGAAATTTTTCCTCTTGGATTTTGGAAAGTAGCAGTTCCACACTTTCTCTGAGCCCTGTAAAAGTTCTTGGTATTAGCGGGGTCCCCAACCCTGTGTGACAATCTTTACATCGTCGGGACACATTTGAAATTTAGCATCGATACCCTATATCTCGTTAACGGCGTTACCCAGCATAATACAAAAAACGGCATTTGATGGGGCTGGGCGAGAAACCTCGATGACGAAAATTTTAGTCATTTTATTATTTAGGGACCGAAAAAATAAATTTTTTGCTTCGCTGATTTTTATCTGCGTCACACCATGGGCGGTCATCATTTCATATTCAGGGATTGAGACTCTTGCTATTAAGAAATTTTCTAAATTTTAAACGCATATTTTACAAAAATGATAAGAGCCCACGGACTATAAAAAAGGTTTTCCTCAAATATCGTGGGTTTAAATTTAAAAAAGTAATTGTTAGGAATTTCTCGTCAAAAGCAGTGTCGAATTTTATTTAAGACGCCCCAGGCGCAACTTTTTGAGACCCCCCTATCCTATTTTTACCGAAATTCGATAAAATGTTAATTGTTTCCTTATAAAAAAATTGTTTAAATTTGGTTAAATTCATACAAATTTTAAAGAATATTATCATAATGTGTATAAACAGATTAAAATTGTATCACTTTAAATCTAAATCTTATCTTTAGACGAAAATTAACGACTTATTTTAATTTAAATTAAAATTAAACAAAATAATTGCAATTTAGACTTAAATCACTAAATTTGATTTATACCTCTTGAATTTAACCAAAATTATTAAAATTAAAATTTTCTCAATTTTCTTTTATGTGTAAGCAAAATAATAAATTTTAATCAAAAATATTTAAATTTTAATGAAAATCAATCAAGTTTACTGAAATTCATAGAACTTTTATTTAAAATATTCAAACTTTTAACGGAAATTGCTAAAATGTAACAAAATGCTTATATTTTTAACAGAAATCTTCCTATATTAAGAATTTTAAAGAAAGTTGCTAAAATCATCTAAATTTTAACAAAAATTACTTCACTTCATATTATTTTAACCTAAATCATCCCAAATTAACCATAATAATTTAAATTTTGCTAAAAATTGATCAAAATTATGGCAATTTAAACTAAAATTATTAAAATTTTGACAAAAATCGCTTAAATGTTATTAAAACCAACGCAATTTTAATTAAAATCATCCAAATTTTAATAAAAATCATTTAAATTTAACAAAAATGTTGTAATTATAACTCAAATTCATAAAAGTTTTTACTAATATCGCTTAAATTTGACAAAAGTAATCGTAACTTTAACCAAAATCATTAAAATATCATTAGAAGTTGAAAATTTTAAGAAAAAAATATAATTCGAAACACTTTTGTGTTTTTCCATAAACTTAACAGATTTTGAAAAACCTAACTAATAATAAAATGCTGCCAACATCAAATAGGTAAACTAAATTTTACCAAAATTTAAGATTCAAAATTCTGCTTCTTTCATCCTGATCATACTTGCATTGCATATAAGTTCTAATTATTGGGAAAAGTATGCGAAAGTACAGTTATAATCAGTATGGATAATGCGCCAGCACAGCGGTCGGCAGACCGCGGCTCCAGAGCCGCATGCGGCCCTTTGCACAGACGTTTGCGGCTCTTTAGACATTTTTACTTTCATTTATGAAGCTTTATGAGATAGGTCAGACGTACAAACTTGTGCATAAAGCGTTCTCACCACCACTCTACTCAACGCATATTTTTTTCCTACACACATCTGTTTATTCATTTTCCAGCTTATCAGTGCATTCGTTTGTTACGATTCGGATTTTCCTCTTCCAAACCTGTGTGTGTGTGTGTGTGTGTGTGTGTGTTCGTGTGTATGTGGCTCCCTGATACCTTTGTAATTCTGTTTCCTTAACAACTTGCCTCTTTTAACTTAAAAGTCTGCCGACCCCTG